>CM046456.1:49172724-49414733 GCA_025506515.1 Flaveria trinervia
AACCAACATGTACAACTGAGTGTACTACATTTAAAAGAGGTAGAATAAAGAATTGATTATAATATTAAAATACTTTAAGGGTAATATGGTAATTTTATCCATTAATATTATATAAATTGACATTTTTGCCCTTATCTCTTTCATGCCCTTTACTAATTATATACATATATATTTAATAATATGAATTATTTACTTAACATCATTAAATTTTATTTTATTATGATACTATAAATTGATATTTAAAATTATATTTACTAATTATATTTTTATAATTAAATAATATTTAAATAAGTATTATTTTATTTAAATATTTAAGTATATGCATTAATATATATTCAATTTATAATAACTATACACTAAGATTTTTCTAGGGGCAACATTGTGACTTTAATAATTTTAATATTTATCTATATCTTTTATATAAAAGTAAAAAATGAATATAATGGTAATTTTACATATGGATTAAGTAAGCCATATGAAATGTCATGCTTGAATTTTAAAAAATTAACTATTTTATTTCATTTATGTCCTTACAATAAATTATAACATATGATGCTCATAATACAAATGTTAAAGCATATACACATGGGCAAACAAAAATGTCATTTATCATCAATGTCATTCATTCATTGCGATTGATCATTAATCCCTTTCACACCTTTTCATTGCCGATTGTTTAACAACTCAATATCAATCAATATGGTAATTTGTGATGACAATTTCTCTATTACTTTCTCCGGTCTACGCAAATCACCACCGAAAGCTGCATCCGGTAATTATAAAACTCTAATCTACATTCATAAAACGAAAGCCCCCTAAAATCTAGGTAATAAATGATTTCTGACAAAAAATATCATCCATGTTTCACTAAACTTCTTTTGATAATATAGTTGTCTTGTTTGCTGGGGTGCCATCCTTTTATCATTTAGCCGCCATGTCCCGAAAAACATTAAACATAGTCTTATTCAGGTCCCTTGACGAGCCTGATTACTTGAGCCTTCTTTATGTGACGTGTAGGTCGTGTTGAGTCCGTATTTATTTAATAAAATTTAAAAATTGTGTTCAAATGATGGTTGAAAGCCTCTTTTGCAGCGGTTAAAAATTTAGGTCCCATGCAAATCTAAATTATCATATACTTCATCTATTAAGCATTCAAACCCCTTAACATTTGAAAACGACTTTAAAACGATTTCACAAGTAAAAACAGGCGGGAGTTCTAGAAAATATAAAAAAAATTCTTTCATTGATGGTATCATTTATTTAAACAACTGATTTTTTTATCTTGATAAGTTTTAAAATTTAAATATAATAAGTCAAAACAAAGCATATAGGATGATAAACACCTGTCAATTTTATGGTGGATATTTTGAAAATCTTAGAAAAATTGGTGAGATGTTGAAACGCTCCCCAACAGACATCCCAAAATGGTGGCTTGATTTATTTCCGAAGGAATATTATGAAACGCTCCGCATTCAAACATATGACGAGTGGTGTTTCATCAAGTAGGCATATCCCATTTGGGACATAAATTTGAATAATCTGTATTTTTACATAACCGTCTATATTCTTGATTTACTTTTTTGTTGTTTTAAAGAACTCAAAAAGAGACTGACGCAACTAAATGAGATATGATAGGCTTCTTTATGTTCAAACATTATTTTCATTGAATATATTTAATTTTGTAAATGAAAAGTTGTTATTATATTGTTAAAAATTAAAACAAATATTCTCCAGTCTATTTATTAGAAAAAGATCAAACGTAATTGTGCGTCTCATCATTTGCCACGACCTATGATCTATCAATGAGTAGGTAAACAAATATATAATTCCGGTAAATCATTTGGCTCCGACTATACACACCAATAGTTAAGTTCACATGAGTATTTAAATTTTCAAAAAATCCAATTAAATCATTTTTCTGTATTTTGCTACATTTTAAACAATAACATGTAAGTGTAGAATGTTTATGTGTGTAACGAGGTTGGAGTATTTCTCGAATCATGTTTGTCAACCGATCATTATCAAAGTGATTGAACGACAAAACTTCTTAAATTACAAACTTTGTCATCCTATTGTGAAATCTTCGTACGTATAACTAAATATTTTGACAACCCCACCTAATTCGGTTTGTTTGAAATTCGAAGTTTGTTTCTACACTTTGCAAAATTTCTTCGTAATATGTTTTTTTCAAAGTGGAGTTTTAATATTTTCTTAACAACATCACACAAACTTACAACAAGCCTTTTGAGACTCCTTACTCATTTCCACCAAATCTCAATTGCATTAAATTTTTGGGGTCTATTATGCCGGATAACTTGAACCAAAGTTGGGGAGCAGGAAGACCTGAGCAACGTATTAGTAAGTTGTGACACTCGACATTTTTCAGGTCATTTTCCGACTAGTATGAAATTATTTTCCAATCATACGTGAATGCATTTAATAATTTTTAATTAGATGCATCATTTATTACATGAACCATTATGTAAAGGTAATTCATAGAATTGTGAAATTATACATGAGTTTGTACATTGGTGATTTATCAAATGGCTTTTCAAACAATAATAAATTTATGAAATTATATGTTATGTGATATGGGTTGAATAAAATGATAAACTAGAACTTACAAAATCATATTCATAACCTAGTAAAGATCTCATTGTACAAATTTAAAGATTATGATTGATTAAAAGAAGAAAAATAAAAATAACTAAAAAAAGTCAAACTAAAGAGATAAAAAAATCAAAATTTAAGGTTTAAGATGTAATATTCTCTAGCCACCTATAAATGGAAATCCACTAGTGCAATTTGTAGTGCGTGTTTTCTATGGTGTGATTTCACCACCCAAGGAGAAATTCTCCTTTAGGTGGGTTTGTTGTTCATTATTCATGTATGAGTTTTATTGTAATTATCTATCAACATTATTAAAATCATGTTACTATCATCATCTATTTCTTATGCTATTATATTCATGCGCACGCACACACCTATCTTAAATTTTGACTATACGATCATAAACATGATAAATCCTAAGATCCAAACTTATTTACTTTGAAAAATTGATTTAGCAAAAATAATATTAGAGCTGTTGGTTGTTAGATTCACTAAAATTTTTTACTGGTTTCAACTTTGAGAAGATGTGGAAACAAAGAAGAAAAAGAAGAAATTAAAGAAAAGTCATCGTTTATCGTAAATTGGAAGTAAATTCAGCAAATCTATTCAAATTAATTAATATATTCAAATTGGAAGTAAATAGGTCTAAATTCAAGTATAAACATAGAACTTTAATCATCTTTTTGTAATAACCTCTTCTACATATTTCTCTTCTTGTATGCAATATATGTATAGGTTAACCCAATAATTGTGTTGATTTATATGTGTGATTGTAGGATATAACATCAACCAAAATAAAATATTATAATCGTGAAAATTCATGTCAGTCGTACTATCAGAATCGAAACAGACCAGTTACCAGATCCACATCATACTTAGTCAATTTTGTAAATTGACCAAGTGTAAGAACTATCCACAGATGAACATTCTGTACTTCCGTAGATGTTCTGCTGGAACAATAATGAATTATGCATTTAAGGATCTTCTACGAAAGAAATTGCTGCGGATGAAGTTCCAAGTGACAGTGTAACACCACAATCCGGAGAGTTGACTTGTCACTATTACAGATATTAAATCAAAAACCAAATCCATGATATTAAATAAGCAGACAGAAGTAATAAATTCAAACAAACCAAATAATCCGAAAGAACCTAATTAAGGTGTTTATTACATCAATTAAAGCAAAAAATAACCTTGATATTCAATTCACTCTCACTGATTTCCCGAATACCCCGATTCTACAATAAATAAGAAAATATGGCTGAGCCAAAAGTTGCTCAGTAACGGAAAGAACAATAGTAATGACTTTAAGACTATAATACTGATATCAATACTGAAATGGTCATATGATACGGAAAATGAAATCTGATTCAAAGCATATACTACTGATATTGAGCTGAACATGTAATACTGAATGAAATGATCTACACGACGAGTATATACGAATAAAAATAAATTGTGTAACATAAGAAGTATCCAGAGCTAAAACTAAACTGATAAGTACATAGCTAGCTAGACTACGCACTAATGAGATGGTGTGTGGGGCGTACACACATGACTCCATCCCCTGGAACTGAACTGATCTGAACTGAACGGATCAATACATCCGCCTCCCAAATAATGTGACCAAAGTACTATTTAAGTACTAACGTGTTAACGGAGACGCCGTGAACAATTTATAAACACCGTCACGAAAAGTGTCATGTCATTGACGCCACAATGACATGTCGGATAAGCTCGGGTAACATAGTGCTAAACAAAGGGGTAGTATAACTACCAACGTATCAATAACTTATTCATAGGAACATGTAATAATGAGCACAAATTTATAAAATATATATTGCATGCTACAAGTCTCAACAAGTCAAGCGAGTTAGAGCGGAACTAAATAAATAATGCTAGATGAATAGTAAAGGCTAAACGAATCATGTTAACGGAAACAAGGTATCAAAGTCTGTACTACAAATATGGAACATATTAGTTATACTAAGATATAAAGACCAGGAATCCGTACCTTAGTTAGCAAAGCAAATCTAAACAAGATCGAGTCGTCCTTACGTTGTATGAAAATGTGCATTTTAATTCGTTTGAATTAAATTAATGAACTTACATTATGTCACGTGATTAGTTGATTCTTTTTCTTTCTTTCCATTTATTATTATACTGTTATTATTATATTATTATTTAACCCTTGTCCCCAACAGGAGATTAAAACCCATTGTCCACCAAACTGTTGTGTACATCACTACAGTGAAAATTTTATCTCCTTATCTATTTTCACTGCTAAGTTTGATGGATAATATCTTCAATCGGAGTATAAAGTTCCATTGTTTATCAAAGAATTTCAATTAATATATGTGACATAGCTAGATAATTAATATTAGTGACTAACAGGGAGCATTCCATTGCCATGGATGCAATTCAACAACAATTGAGTTCCACGAGTATCAGTAAGAAAAGCAAACAAGAGTGTCTTTCAATTGACTCACTTGGTTAGTAAATTCAAGTTATATTTTAGTCATTGGATCAAAAGCTATATTCAAACGGGTTATGTGAACACCTATGTCGGAATGGACAATCGATAGGAATGATTAATTACCTAGACCGGAACAAATTGGGGGCTGAATAACACGAGATGGTCGCAGATGGTGGTGTAATGGCTGCATCATTCAAATCAATATGTTCAAAACAAAACTTCACCGAACATGGTTTCGAAAGGGGAAAAACATTTTGGGTACCTGGTCGCGAATCAAAGATGAATTTGAAGAGTCAACCACCCTTGATTTCCAACCGTGGTTCGCGGTCCTCGTCGGTTATGGATGGTGGTGCGTCGACAACAACTAACAAGTGACAGACAGATCTAGTGGTGACGGAGTAATTTGATGATGTTTCTAGCAGGTTATAGATCGTAACAACAAGCTCTAATCGCCGATGGGACCCGAACATAACAACTAAGTCGGGGTACCGTGAGGTAGCTGTGGCTTTGCGGGATGCGAGCGAGGGCAAATTGAGTAATAAATCGTTGGATCGGAAGTTGGTTGAAGCAAAAGATCATCATCGCCATCTTCTTGGGAGTCTTTAGAGGAGATAGAGGGTACCGAAGAGGATGGAAAAACCAAGTCAAAAAGGAAATAGCGATTCGGGTTCGGATCTGCCTATGAGTTTTTTTACATGTATATATACAGTTGTGGGTCATAGCCCACATGATTCCATTTTTTTACTAAATATTACTTATATATTATTATGTTATTATTACTTGTTCTATTATATAAATTTTATTTTGAGGAGTACTTCATCGCTGCTGACCGCACTGAGTATCGTAGACAGTACGCTAATATTAGACAGAGGGATGATGAGCACATAACAGATTTCAAGTCACGATTTACTCAGTTAGTGAATTTTCTTAGGGCATCTGCCGGTCCACCGCATGAGCAGACAGAGAATTTCAATGGGCCCTATGTGAAAGAGATCGAAAGTTTATACTGAATCATCGGTTTAGAGATATTAATGAAGCGGTTGATGCCGTTAAAAAATTATATAATGATAAAAAGAATGGAAAGAAGTCATATGATGATAACCGTAAGCGGCCTAGGGAGAATGACCGGGACCAGTCCTCCTCTAATACGAATAAGAATCAGTCTTCATCACCGCGAGACCATCGAAACCGTTTTGATCGCAACAACAACAATCACTCCCGACCATGGAAAAGCCGAAACCAGAACCATAAACCAGCTGGTAACTAGACTCAACAAGCCCCTACTCGTGCTCAACCACCGAATCAGCAACAACCTAATCAGGATCAGAATGCCACCCCTTAGTGTAACGCCTGCGGGAAACTTCATAAGGGAGCTTGTCGTCTGGCCGGAGGATTATGTTTTAGATGCGGGCGTGCAGGACACATGATTAGAGATTGCCCTCAACGTGACCCTCGTACTGATGCTGGAGGGAATCAGGCTAAGCCAGCAGCTAGAGGATGAGTCTTTGCACTCACCACAAATGAAGCAGCTAATGCACCAGGTATAATTTTAACCCCCTTTAGTTAGGGAAGTATTATATATATGTATATATCTCTTATCTGATACTAATAATTAACGCCCCAGGTATGGTCTCCGGTACCCTTTGCATAGGGAAGCGGGATATTTATATCTTATTTGATACAGGCGCTACACATTCTGTCGTCTCTCTTTTGTTTGCTAAGTACTTGATGACTGCATCGACTACTTTAGAGCACGCTTTAGCTATTACTACTCCATTAGGATATTCGACTATCATCTCGCATGTTTATAGAGATTGTCCGATCAGAATCAAGTCTATTATTCGTGAAGCGGATTTGTTTCCCATGCAAATGAGTGACTTTGATATCATACTTGGTATGGACCGGTTAACTCGACATCATGTTACTATTGAATGCCAGACTCGTTGTGTTTATTTGGAAATCCTCAACGCCCTGAACTCGTCTATCAATGGACTCAGCCTCGGAAATAGTTGAAAATCATCTCTGCACTTAAGGCTCCAAAATTTCTTATTGCACGGTTGCGTGGGATTCCTAGCTTCAGTGAAAGCTACATCTTCTGATGAGCTGAACATATCTGATTATCCGACTGTACGTGATTTTCCAGACGTGTTTCCTAAGGAGTTACCCGGACTTCCACCAGATCGCGAGGTAGAATTCACTATTGATCTTATTCTGGTGCCGAGCTGATTTCTAAGGCACCGTATCGTATGGCCCTATGGAGCTTAAGGAGCTAAAGGAGTAGTTACAAGGGTTACTAGATTTGGGATATTAGACCAAGCGTCTAGCCTGGGGTGCACGGTCTTATTTGTGAAGAAGAAAGATGGTTCTATGAGACTCTGCATTGACTACAGGGAACTCAACAAGATCACTATCCGTAATCGTTACCCTCTGCCTCATATTGATGATTATTTGATTAGCTTCAGGGTGCAAAGTGTTTCTCTAAAATCGATTGAGGTCCGGTTACCATCAGCTAAAGATCAAGGATTCTGATGTCCTAAAATCTGCTTTTCGTACTCGGTATGGTCACTATGAGTTCCTGGTTATGCAGTTCGGGTTAACTAATGCCCCGGCCGTATTCATGGACCTAATGAACCGAGTTTTTCGCAAGTTCCTTGATATGTTCGTCATGTCTTTACTGGCGATATTTTAATTATTCTAAAAGTAAGGAGGAGCATGAGAATCATCTTCGTATTGTGCTCAAAACGCTACGTGAAAAGAAGCTTTATGCTAAATTTTCGATGAAGTGTGATTTTGGTTGAGTCAAGTAGCCTTTCGGTTGGGGTGTTACGTTATGGTATCAGAGCGAAGGCTCTTTCCTGTAGAAAACTTAAACGTTAATAATTAAACCTGTGAGGTAATGGATAGATGTTGGGTTAGGATCTAATCTTCTACCAATTTAAATTTTGGTGCTCACACGTATATCTCATTTCAGATGGCTCTTAAGAGATGTGTGAACAACCACAATAACTCGAATGGTTCCTTGTCTGATGCAAACTTGGAAGCATTGGTTGCTAATGCTGTCAACACTGCTATCTCGGGGATGCTTCCCAACATGATGGCTCAGACTGCTCAAACTGTTTTCCAGCAAATGCAACAGGCTAATATGGTTGTAAACCAAGGAGCACCACCTGCAGGAAATGCTTCTAGAACACCACCCGCTAGATATGTCACTAGAGCTCCACCTGCCGGTAACGCCACTGGCGCACCACCCGCCGGTAACGCCACTGGGGCACCACCTGCTGGAAATGCCACAGGGGCGCCACCGGGTGGAAACCATACAGGAGCACCTCCCGTTGTGATACACCACCACCCCGTGATGGTATTCATGTTTGGTTTGAACGTTTCCAGAAGCAAAGACCTAAATCCTTCGGTACTTCCAGTGATTCTGTCGAGGTGCAAAACTAGATCAGTCATATTGAGAAATTATTCGAGGTACTTGGCATTGAGGACATATACAAAGTAAGGCTGGCAACATACAAGTTAGAGGATGATGCTCATAGATGGTGGACGACTGTGAAACAAGCTAGAGGAGGAAATGATTATGCAGCTACACTACCTTGGGATGAATTCCGTGGATTATTTTATGAGGAGTACTTCATCGCTACTGACCGCACTGAGTATTGTAGACAGTACGCTAATATTAGACAGAGGGATGATGAGCACATAACAGATTTCAAGGCACGATTTACTCGGTTAGTGAGTTTTTCTGGGGCATCTGCCGGTCCACCGCATGAGCAGACAGAGAATTTTCAGTGGGCCATATGTGAAAGAGATCGAAAGTTTATACTGAATCATCGGTTTAGAGATATTTATGAAGTGGTTGATGCCGTTAAAAAATTATATAATGATAAAAAGAATGGAAAGAAGTCATATGATGATAACCGTAAGCGGCCTAGGGAGAATGACCGGGACCAGTCCTCCTCTAATACGAATAAGAATCAGTCTTCATCACCGCGAGACCATCGAAACCGTTTTGATCGCAACAACAACAATCACTCCGACCATGGAAAAGCCGAAACCAGAACCATAAACCAGTTGGTAACTAGACTCAACAAGCCCCTACTCGTGCTAACCACCGAATCAGCACCAACCTAATCAGGATCAGAATGCCACCCCTTAGTGTAACGCCTGCGGGAAACTTCATAAGGGAGCTTGTCGTCTGGCCGGAGGATTATGTTTTAGATGCGGCGTGCAGGACACATGAAGAAGATTGCCCTCAACGTGACCCTCGTACTGATGCTGGAGGGAATCAGGCTAAGCCAGCAGCTAGAGGACGAGTCTTTGCACTCACCGCAAATGAAGCAGCTAATGCACCAGGTATAATTTTGACCCCCTTTAGTTAGGGAAGTATTATATATATATATATATATATATATATTATATATATATATATATATATATATCTTATCTGATACTAATAGTTAACGCCCCAGGTATGGTCTCCGGTACCCTTTGCATAGGGAAGCAGGATATTTATGTCTTATTTGATACGGGCGCTACACATTCTGTCGTCCCTCTTTTGTTGCTAAGTACTTGATGACTGCATCGACTACTTTAGAGCACGCTTTAGCTATTACTACTCCATTAGGAGATTCGACTATCATCTCGCATGTTTATTAGAGATTGTCCAATCAGAATCGAGTCTATTATTCGTGAAGCGGATTTGTTTCCCATGCAAATGAGTGACTTTGATGTCATACTTGGTATGGACTAGTTAACTCGACATCGCGTTACTATTGAATGCCAGACTCATCGTGTTTTATTTGGAAATCCTCAACGCCCTGAACTCGTCTATCAATGGACTCAGCCTCGGAAATAGTTGAAAATCATCTCTGCACTTAAGGCTCCAAAATTTCTTATCGCACGGTTGCGTGGGATTCCTAGCTTCAGTGAAAGCTACATCTTCTGATGAGCTGAACATATCTGATTATCCGACTGTACGTGATTTTCCAGACGTGTTTCCTAAGGAGTTACCCGGACTTCCACCAGATCGTGAGGTAGAATTCACTATTGATCTTATTCCTGGTGCTGAACCGATTTCTAAGGCACCGTATCGTATGGCACCTATGGAGCTTAAGGATCTAAAGGAGCAGTTACAAGAGGTACTATATTTGGGATTTATTAGACCAAGCGTCTCGCCTTGGGGTGCACGGTCTTATTCGTGAAGAAGAAAGATGGTTCTATGAGACTCTGCATTGACTACAGGGAACTCAACAAGATCACTATCCGTAATCGTTACCCTCTGCCTCGTATTGATGATTTATTTGATCAGCTTCAGGGCGCAAAGTGTTTCTCTAAAATCGATTTGAGGTCCGGTTACCATCAGCTAAAGATCAAGGATTCTGACGTCCCAAAATCTGCTTCTCGTACTCGGTATGGTCACTATGAGTTCCTGGTATCCCGTTCGGGTTAACTAATGCCCAGGCCGTATTCATGGACCTAATGAACGAGTTTTTCGCAAGTTCCTTGATAAGTTCGTCATTGTCTTTATTTACGATATTTTAATTTATTCTAAATAAGGAGGAGCATGAGAATCATCTTCGTATTGTGCTCAAAACGCTACGTGAAAAGAAGCTTTATGCTAATTTTCGAAGTGTGAATTTTGGTTGAGTCAAGTAGCCTTTCGGGTTGGGGTGTTACAGACAGACTCCTACGGAAGATCAAAGTCCTTCGGAAGGCTCATAGTTAGCTGTTTAGTTCACCCAGCAAAACTGTTGTTTCAGCAGCACAGTTTCACTAATAGCGAAACTGTCTATGAAACTAAGACTGCTATATATAGATTTGATCTTTTTCATTGTTGATCATCCTTGGAAAACCTTAATCATTCATCATTGTGCAAGATCCTTTTGTAAGAAGTTATCCACCGAAATATACTTGTGCTTTTTATTATTGATGGTATTGATCATTATTATTATTAGTTGTTGACATTGAGATTGTTCTTGTTGTTATTACTCTTTGTTATCTTTTTATTGTATCTGATATTGAATAAATCACATCTCATTTGTACTGCAATTGATCAAATGGACCAACAAATGGTATCAGAGCCTTAGTGCTCGTGATTTGTTGAGTTTTTTCATTGTTTTTGTTCAATATTAATATTTCATCAATTCCGGATCAATTTTGAGTGTTATTGAAATGGAATTTGATTGAAGTTTGGTTTTTTTTGGTTGGGAAAGCTTTGTTAATCATCGGATCTCAAATCCATTGAGATTTTGATGATTTCAGATTGATTTCATGTTGAAAAAGCTTTTCAGCTTCATCCAGCGAAATTAGCAATTCATCCAGCGAAACTGTGAATCCTTTAGCGAAACTACCAGTGTTATCCACTTTGAAATTGTTTTCATCATTCCAGCGAAACTAGATCATTGAAAGAAAGTTCATAGTTCTTGTGTGTTCATTACAAGCGAAATTGCTGCTGAAAGTACCATTGAATGAAAGTTCAAGCTTGTTTCGTGCGAAATTGTCGGTGAAACTAAGCAATTTCAAGAATTTGGCTAGCGAAACTGCTACTGGAATTATTTTCGAAACTATAGCGACTCAGTGAAACTAGTTGTCTCTATGGGAGAAGCAGAATACATTACTGCCTCCGGTTGTTGTTCACAAGTGCTCTAGATATAACACTAGATGATTGACTATGGGATCAGCTTTCTCCAAACACTGTTGTTAGTGACAACGAAGCCGCCATTGGCATCGCCAAGAATCCTATTCATCATTTCCGAACCAAGCACATCGAGACAGGGATTCATGTGATCCATGATGCTCAGGAATAGGGTTTTATTAATATTATCCCATTGACACTAAAAATCAAAAAGCAGATCTTTTCACTAAACATTTGACAAACCTCGTTTTCATGAATTGATCTTTATATTAGTTTTAATATCATTTTAAAACCTCTTTTCTTATCAAACCATGTTATGCATATATTATTTATTCTTTTCTCTTTCTTCTCCTTCTCTTCCTTTTGTTCTGTCCGCTCCATCTTTCTTCATCATTCTTTACATAAAATAATGAAATTATAATATAATATATAATATATATTATATATATATATATATATATATAATATCATATATATTAAATGTTGATGATAGTGAAATATAGTCAAGTAAGAAATTTCTACATTTTGCTTATTCGTAGAATTTTCGGTGGAGATTATAAATTAAATGATCTTTTTGTTTTCCTTTGCAGAATAAAATGAGAAGTCTGGATGATGTAAAGAAGGTAATGGTATTGTGTGGATATGCTTGATAGGTTCAACCAGAAAGCGAAGTAAACAGTAATCTTGTAGCTTAATTAATTGAGCAAGAAACTTGATGACTCAGATAATCCCCTTGACATTTTTTTAGCCTTCACAAGTCTCAAGTCCTGTTCAAATGGGTTGAGAACGCGATATCTTTGTTTTGAGTTATTCTTATCTAAAGTATTTGTACGTCAAAACCATCCACCCTATCTCTAAAGCTATATGCTTTCTCATCTTTGTATCAAAGATGCTCCTTGCTGTACTCTATCTGGTGCTTATCTCCTCTGCTATGTGTGAACATTGACCTGGAGTGATGGTCTCCTCTGCTGTATGATAGTACTGACTTGGAGCTCTTATCGGCACAAAATGATGATCTTCTTTGTTATAAGTAAGTATAGACCTGAAGCTCTCATCTGTAAGACTCAATTGATCAACTCCTCTGTTATATGTAAATATAGACCTGGAGCTCTCATCATTTGATGTCTATAAGGCATTGTTTCTTTTTATGTCTATGTTTCTTCTAAGAAGAAGAGTCATGTAGAGCGTGTTTTTGTTCAATACATCATGAGGACATATAAGTTTTTTTGCCAAATGTCTTTGGGGACTGGGTCGTTCTATGTTTTCTTTAAAACGAATCAAAACATGATAACAGTAGCTGCGGTGTAGTCATTAAAACAATGAAGGCATGGACTTAAAAGGATGAGTATATCAGCAATCCCACCAAAATTTGACTCTCCAGAAGATCTTTTCAGCTTCTCGTTTATACTCTTTTATACTATTTGGTTTTGATTTTGTTCACGTAATAATACGTGAAAAATGGTGAAGTTTTGTGGAGCTAATTTCTTTTATTTTATTTACCTTATTTTAATTCCGTTTTCATATAATTTTTACTCTTACTTTATCTTTTTAAAGAAAGGTAAACAAAATTAAATTTCTTAATTTTTTTAGGTTTCCAGCGAAATTATAAATTCGCAAGTAGTTTCGCATGACAAAATTGTAGCTTTGCTAGTTCTTTCGCGCGTAGCATGGTTAGTTTCGACTGGCGTTTCGCAAGGCGAAATTGCATCTTCGCTGAGCGAAACTATAGTTTCACTGCCTGCGAAACTATGTGCTATATAACTCAATTTGCGAAATTGTCTTCTCATTTTTGCACATTCGAGAGTTTAGGCTTTTTAGGGTTGTTCGTTGCCATTTCATGCGATATTGAGTATTCATACTTTTGATGCTTGTATGACCATTGATTCTTGTTCGCAAGTGAGTTTCGAACTCAGGACCTTAGCTTAATTTAGGTTTAATGGCAACATTGTTGGTTTATTTGATTGAGACTCTTCGATACCTTCACAGTTCTTACTGCCAAAGTACCGATAGTCTAGCAAAACTAAATGAAATATCATGGTTTTTCAGCGAAACTGTGTATTCATGCTGTCCGAGCGAACTTAATAGTTTCGTTGAGCGGACTTCAGTTTCGCTTCACCAAAACTACAATCTCGGCCAGTTGAATTTACCACAATGTCTTGCCAAAACTAATAACTCATTCTTGCCGAAACTAATAACTGATTCTTGCCAAAACTAATAACTAATTGTTGCCAAAATTACACTTTTGCCTAACGAAACAAAAAATTCATCCTGCGAAACTATAATTTCGGCCGGCAAAACTATAATTTCGGTCGGCGAAATTAATTTGTTTTTAGTTTAATTTTAATCTTTTTCTTATCTTTCTTTAATATTATTATTTAATTATCATTCTAATGCGTTTCATCTGGTTTTCAGATTAAATGAAAAATCTAAAGTTTGATGAGAGGAACAACATTACATCCATTCTAGACGACACTCATCCAAAAGCCGCTAGTTTTAGAGATTGCATATGCTGGTTGCAAAGATTTCCAATCGCCTACACGATTTCTCATTCGACTACTATATATGACTTACAGATCAGAAATTTTTTGCGGACAGTTGAGTATGACACGAGAACCAATCCATAGAGGATTGTGGCTACGGTGATGGAGAATGAGTTGGTCATTACTATATCATGGATTTTGAGTCTGGATGAGGATACAGGAGAGGAGGTTACATTATCCGACCAAGAGGTGTTTGATGCTTTTAGATCTATGGGGTATGATGGACCTCCGTTTAGAACGAGGAAGGAAATCAAAAAGTCCTTCCTCTCCAAGGAATGGAGATATATAGCCCACGTGTTTATCAAGTGCTTAGATCACTGAAAAGGTGGATCAGACAGGCTGATCTGGACTGGGCTAAGGCTATGGTGATATGTTGTAGAGGAAGGAAGGCCAATATTGCTCGTTTGATCTTGAATGTATGGCCAAAAATGTTATGGCACCGAAGAAGGATAAGTGGCTGCTTTATCCTCGTTTTCTTCAGATGATTATTAATGATCTTATGCCTAACATTCCCAAACATGGAGAGATGAAAAGATTAGTACAAATGAATACCCGTATTTTTGCAGACTACTGTGCTATCTGTCATGATTTTAGAGGGAAGATTACTCATCTTTGGGAAAACATGTAACCTCTGAAGAGATGGAATTATATTAGGAGGGTTAATGAGTCTGAGGAGAAAAGGGCTGAAGAGACAAGGGTGAAACAAACTGATGCTACTAAGAAGAGGAAACAATATGCAAAAGAAAAGGATTATGTTTTTGAGGATGAAGTGAATGAGATGGCTGAGAAGGCTAGGGTTGAGAAATAGAATGCAAGCCCATTGAAAGGTATGCACTTACATCACAACAATACAATTAGGAGAGTTAGTTAAGAATACTTAACATAGAATCATCAACCTTTTAGTAAAGATGCTAAGTACACAAGTAAGTAAGAGACAGAAGAAGATAGAAAAACACACAAGTGATTGGTTTTCTAGAATGCTGTATATTACTTCTCAAGTTCTATTACAGATGTTACAAAGCATATTAGAAAGTTACAAGTACTTGAGATACATATACTACATCCTACAGCCGACCATACTTTGAAGGCCATCTGGATACAGTTGACTAGACAACAATAAAATCAAATGTAAAGTCAAAAGGCAGATTGCGTTTTGACCAGTGACTATGACATGCCATATCTCACATCCTAATATATTACAAAAAGGATAAATTACATAAAGAAGTTCAGACTCAAGACCTAATGTATAGTTACCAAAAGCATGGACCTTTCACCAACTTATGTAAAATTGGTGTCTCATCAGAGTTGCAGCGGAAAGGGGTCCAACTTTATGGTAAAAGGGACATCAGATAAAGCATGTGCTCAAAAAGTATTTGAAAGAAATCTATCTTCTAGTGTTGGCTTCGGAAGGTCTCTGAAGCTTCGGAAGACTTCATCTTTGGCTTCAGAAGATATTGGTCTTGGCTTCAGAAGATTTCACACTTAGAATATTTTTTTCTGTTGCTGGTGTGAAACTTCTGAAGCATTTACTTCAGTACACTTGTGCATGCATTCAGGAAAGATTTTGGGTGTTTGGGTTGCATTAGCCTCATGTTAAACCTTACAGAGAAGAGGTTAAAGAAGAAAGATGATAAGGAGAAGCTAAGAGAAGGACTAAACACAAGCAACAATATTTCAATGAGCCCTCGAGGAGGGAGGAGAGAGCTAGTTTGGATGAAGATGTGATAAGAAACCTCAATACATCTCTAGCTAATGAACTAAGTATGATCAAACTTACCAATCAGGAGTTAAAGGAAAAGCAGAGGATGTGGTGATTGAAGGCATGACCAAGATGTTGATGGATCAGAATAAGTTGATTAAGAGATTGCTTGAGGAGGTAAATGAGCTGAACGTTGCAGCCGACCTACCCAATCAGCTAACTCAAACTAAGTTAGATGATTTGACTAACACTTCCAAGTACTCATTTTTAAATGTGGGTACTTCCTCCCGGGCAGGAGAGGGCACATTTGGTGTAGTGGCTGATGAAGCAAGAGGTTCTAGAGTAAGACATGAGGTTGAGAAAGTGAAGAATGCTGATGAGATATTAGGGCTTGTTTTGTGAACATGCAGTTTAATTTTGAGAAAGATTTGGTCGGTGAAAAGGTGGTGAGAGAGAACCCTGCTGAGAATGTTAAGAAAACTATTGAGAAAAGATTGATTGATGAAGTCCATGATGATGAGGAGTTGATTGACTATGATTCTGAACCAAAATATTACAAGGTTGATGAGAGACCTCTAACCTATATTGATAAGAAGGGTGATGATGATGGATATGTGTTTGAAATGGAGAAGGAAGATTGGTTTGTGAGAGAGAAAGGGATTGAAGAGCTAACTCCCTTATTCCAAAACTTGGAAGGGTTGAGTAAATCTAAGGCTAATAAAAGAATCATAAGCTGGAAGTATAACCCAGGCCTCAAAATGTTTAGATAAAGAGGAGGGGGGAGGGGGATTTCTTATCTGCATAAGAAGAAGGCATTCAAGACCTTGCCTAAATGGGACTTGAGGAGGCTGGCGGTGCAACCATTGTTTAATGCTCATCTAAGTGAGAGAGCCACGTTGTTAGAAAAGAAGATCAGGAATGGAGTGAATGACAATTTTGAATCATTCTGGTTTATGAAGGCTGAGAGGAGAAGATCCAAAAGGATAAGGATTGGGAAACGTGGAAGGAAAGATTGTGCTAAGGATGAAACCTCCAAAGATAGTAAACAAGGTTAGATTGTCAGATCCCCTCCCCAACAAATACAAAACTTTGAGAAGTGGTTCTATGATAACAACACAGGGGAGGCTGTGATCAAGGTAAAGAACGGGGTTGAGTTCAGACTATTTGATCCCATGGAGTTGTTTGGATTATATGATGAAGACCTGCTAGTTCTTTGTGAAAACCACATCAAAGAAGATGGAGACGAGGAAAGAAGCCAATTGTTTATGACTGTGGCTATTAAGGTTAGAGGTGTGAGGAGAGAGGTGAAGGAGCTAGCTGAGAAGGTGAGAGCACAAGATAAGCTAGATATGGATGTGAGGGACTTAATAAGATAGTTTGAGCAATCTAGTGTTTGTCTTGAGGGAGCTAATAAAGCAGGAGGTGACTAGAGTGAATCAATTGCTGAAGCTCTAGAGGAAGAAGCTGCAGGAGTAGATAAAGTTATATAAGATGTAGCACGAGAGTCTGGAGCCAACTAGAAAAATCAAGACAAGTGAAGGTAGTGAGATCCAACCTAGGGGGAGTATTAAAGATCAAGTATAGGTTGGACTCACCTTACATTAGATTATGTTTATATTACTTTGTAATATGTTTAATGTAGTTTACTTTGAATGTTGTTTATTATGTTTAGTTTTGTAGCCCAACGAAACTATGAGCGAAACTGTAGTTTCGCTCATATTCAACTGTTTAGTTCACCCGACGAAATTGTTGTTTCTGCCGGGTGAAACTATAGTTTCAGCAACATAGTTTCGCTAACAGTGAAACTGCCTACGAAACTAGGACTACTATATATATATTTGATCTTTTTCATTGTTGATCATCCTTGCAAAGACCCTAATTGTTCATCATTGTTGCAAGAGCCTTTTGTAAGCAGTTATTCACTGAAATATACTTGTGCTTTGTTATTATTGATGGTATTGATCATTAGTGTTCTTAGTTGTTGACATTGAGATTGTTATTGTTATTCATCTTTGTTATCTTTTTATTGTATCTGATATTGAACGAATCAACATTCATTTGTACTGCAAATCGATCAAATGGACCAACAATATTGTATCAGAGCCTTAGTGCTCATGATTTGTTGAGTTTTTGGTTGTTTTTGTTCAATATCAATTTCATCAATTCCGAATCAAATTTGAGTGTTATTGATATGGAATTTGATTGACGTTTGGTTGTTTTTGGTTGAGAAAGCTCTGTTAATCATCAGATCTTAAATCCATTGAGATTTTGGTGATTTCATGTTGAAAAAGCTTTTCAGATTCAGCCAGCGAAATTAGCAATTCATCAAGTGAAACTGTGAAGATCCTCCAGCAAAACTACTAGTGTATCCACTTTGAGATTGTTTTCAGCATTCTAGGGAAAGTATATTCTACAGCCAACCATACTTGAAAGGCCAGCTGGATACATTTGATCTAGACAACAAAATCAATGTAGAGTCAAAAAGGCAGATATGCCTTTTTGACTATTGACTATGACATGCCATAGCTCGCATTCTAATATATTACAAAAACGATAAAAGTACATAAAGTAGAAAGTTACAGACTCAAGACCTCAATGTATAGTTACAAAAAGCATGGACCGTTCACCAACTTTTATAAGTTGGTGAGTCTTTAGAGTTGCAGCTTACAATTGGTCAGCTTTATGAAAGTACATTAGTGAAAGCATGTTTTTCAAAGTTTCCGAAAGAAATCTACCTTCACTTCATAGGCTTCGAAATACTTTGTAGATGCATATGTTCCTAGTTTATCAGCTTAAATGTAATAGTCTTTCTTGTCTTACACATGTGTAATGATTGGTTCAATGAAATATAATATGTGATTGATGTTTATTCATGTTTATTTATTTCATAGTATTATTGTGTTAAAGTATAATGTATATGTATGACCATATTATATAGTTTGAGGGTGTTGTACATGATTCTTAGTCAATAATGATTAAGTAATGTATTCAACATAGTCGGATGAGTCTTCATGCTAATGGCCCATACTTGTGGACCATATGCATGAATACATCATGCTTATGGACCAGACGCACGACTGAACCAGGAGACTGGATTAGTCATACGATTGAGACATAAGATTGACTCAGTCGCACGACTGAACCTTCAGTCGTGCGTATGACCCAATCACATGATTCAGTCACACAACTGAACCATGCTAATGGTTCAGTCGTATGAATGGAAACCTCTAACCTATAAATGCCACTTAATTCATGAAAAACAGTTGAATTCGAGAATTGAGGAACACTTGATATTATTATGAACCCTAGCCGTCCAGAACATCCAAGAAAGCCAATCCAAGTTCATAAATCACTCCTAATAGGTTTCTATTCATTCATAACGCTTACTTTCAATCTTATATCGATCGGGTAATCGTTCTCATTGATTGGATCACCAATCAAATAGGATTCCACACTATTTGATTCGGTATAAACAAAGAATTTGTTAGTATTCCGTACGTACACGGTTCTCACAAGTCGTATCAGAGCCTTGGATCTTAATTTTGTGTTTGATTCGATTAGTTTTCGGGTCAAAACTCATGTTTTCATTCAAAAAGGTCATCTTTTTGAGTCCATAGGAAGTTTTTGACGTTTTTAGGTATTAAAGTTTAAGTTTTTCGTCATACGGCAGATTAGGGTTTCTGGGTAAATCATATTTCGTGTCTAAGTGCCAAAATTTGATTTTTTCAAACGCAACAGCCTTCAGTTGCACGAATAGCTCATTCGTACGATTGAATCATTCGCATACTCCATCTGCATGACTAAACTCAGTCGTATCCTTTATTAGCATGACTGAACAACTTCAGTCATTTGACTCCATTCGACCTGTTCATACGCACGATTGAATCCAATCACACGATTGAATTCATTCCGCCTCTCCATTCGCATGAGTGATCCATATGTATTGTCCATTTGCATGATTGAAGCTGTCCTAATCTCCAAGTACAAAGTCTATTCAAATGGAAGATTAGTTTTCCGTGTTTACTGCCGGGAAGGACTCACGCATCCAGAACCTTCTGTTTCTGGAGAATGAGATAGGAAATCACAATAAACCGCCGAAGCTTATAATGTTGGATGATTATCCACAATGGAAATAGCGGTTCGAGATATACCTAAATGGAGTGGATCCAAATATTTGGACTTCTATAGAGACTGGTTACACTGTACCAGTCAGCGTAAATGGAGTAATGTTGACATTGGGTGGAATAAGCAAGGCTCAGAAAATACTCTTCAATGCTGAGAAGAAAGTTTATGCCCTATTGACTCAGTCAATCCCGAAAGACATCTTTCACCAGTTTTTTGAGAACAAGCAGGCCAAAAAGCTATTGCCTGTCATGTGCCTAAAACAACCACTATCAATGATCCATACATTTTTGCTTGTTTTGAGCTGTTCCTGCATAAAAGAGATGGTAAGTTACATATGGAACCCAAGTATTGTTGGTCTTGGGCTTATCAAAAGAAGTTGAAGATGATGAAAAAGTAATTGATCCTATAGTCAAATTTGGAGGATCATTTGCTGATGTTGATGAAGAACTTTTAGCCACATTGTCTTTCTTTGTCTTCCATACCACTTTTGGAAGCTTAGACTTGACCTTTAATGCTTTGTAAGTTTTGAAAACTTTGGAATTTTGGAGACTGGACCTTCAGATGATCTTGCTATCACTGCAACAGGCTTGAGTACTTCGGAAGTAATCCTTTCTTTCGAGACCAAATTTTCTTCCAAAGGCAAGTTTTCACTTGTTTTCTTCTTCATTTTGGAGCTTCTGAAAGGAAAAGAGTTTCCTTCCAAAGCTTGCTTCTTCTTCAATTTCTTAGAAGTTTCTTTCTTGATCATGTAGAAAGTATTTTTAGGATTGTAAAGACAATCCTTTAAAAAGTGAGAAGTACTACCACACATGACACAATCTATTTTCTTCCTTCTGAGTGTCTTCCTTTGGGAACAAAGATGAACTTGATCACCTTCCTTCTCCTTCTTCATCTTTGCAGATGATGTGACAATTCTTTTAGGGTGAGAACTACCTTTAGAGTTGGGTGGTTCAGGTTGTGTAGCAGTGGTACACAATTGATTAGCCTTCTTCATGATGCTAAGATGATTTGTACATAAACTAGAACTCCGGTTACTAGAGTTTAAGTTGAGTCTTGAGTCTTAACCACTTCAAAACCTGCAAAGTTAAACACTTGTTTATGCATAGAGTTAAAAGTGGCCTTGATCTCTTGAGTCTCCTTGGACTTTCTTTCGGTCTTCCTAATCAAGTTCTTCCTTTTAGACTTGGTCATCTTAACTTCTTTTCTCTCCTTAGGAGAATAGTGAACCTTCTTAGGAGGCTCTTCTACACTCTTTTCAAAGCCATCCTTCACTATCTCATATTTATCATTTTCACTTGAAGGATCTATGAAAGAAAGCTCATTTTCACAAGTTCCATACCTAGGAGATCATACAAAGAAGATTGTGTATGGAGGAGCTATCTAAGTAGATTCCAGTCTCTGTTTATTCTGATAACAAACATTTGCATGTAGGGATGAGGATATTATATTCCTGAAAGTCTTTTGTTCAAGAACACATTTTTCTACCCTGGCTTTGCTGATCACAAGCTCAGCCTGACACTTAGTTAACTTAGCCATGAGATCTTTTATTTGAGTCCTATAATTTGTTTGCTCATGTTTAAGAGTTGAAATGGTTTCCTTTGGATCTTATATTTTAAGTTTGTAATCATTTTTAGCTTTTTTGAAATCAGATTTTAAGATATTCAAAGACTCAAGATCAGATCTCATCTCTAAGTTGTAGGACCTATATCTATTAACTTTAGCAATGCATTTAGGTGTACAAAGATGTTCCAATACCTTGGCTTCATCATGGTCAGCCATCAGTGCTTGATTTGGAGATGCATCTTCCACTTGAAAGCTTCAGTCAAAGCCTCCTTCATCAACAACAACTGCAGCTTGCTGCTTTGGCTTCTTATTATGGTTAGCTTTGTTAGTGTAGTTTGATCTAGTTTGTGCTTCGCCAGCATTTATCCTTGGTGCCTTGCATTCTCTAGAAAAGTGTCCCATTTGATTATAGTTGTAACACTTCACTTTTCTTTTGTCTAGCCCAAACTTTGCACTGGTTGCATTGCTTGGAAATTTTCTCCTTGTCCTCTTGTAGAACTTCTTTGCTCTGTGAGTGAGAAGAGCTCTTTGTTGAACTATCTCCATGTACTCATCTGGATGAATGCATGCAAGATCTTCAAGGTAAGAGAAAGTTGCCTGTACTTTCATCAGTAGACATAAAAGCTTGTGAAGAGCTTGTCTCTTGGAATGGACCTCTATGAGTGTAACTCTCCTTGGTGTCTCCGAGAAGGTGATGAAAGGATCCTTTTGTGAGTTGTCAGGGTAGCAGATAAAATGATGCTGTGGTTCTTTGCAATCTCTTTCAACTACATGACAGACTAAACTCAGTTGATTGCTGGAGTTACCAGATGGATTTTGCATGTTCATCTCCATCTGGTATCCACTAAAAATACCATACAACTCTATAAGAGTGAGAGTCTTAAAGTTCTTAGTTCTCTTGATAACAACACAATAGTATGTCCATTGTCTAGGAAGAGAGGATATGAACTTCCTTACAATGTCTTTATTTTCAAGAGTTACTCCAACATCCATTAGAGTATCCACAATCTCAACATACCTTAAATATTATTAAGTCATGGTTTCACATGTTTTGAAGATGAAGTTCTTAAACTACTACTTTAAGAGGTCCTTCTTGTTCTCTTTTGCTTCAATAGGAGCTTAAGTGCTTCCCATAGTTGCTTAGCAGTTTTGCACTTTTTGAAGCCCTTGTAGATTGAGTTTGGAAGAGCAGTTTGAAAGGAAGTCATGGCTTTTTGATCTATATCTATTCTCTTTCTATCTTCTTCAGAATAGTTAGCCACCTCCTTTGTAATCATACCACCTCCAGCAGCAGCTGAAGAGGTTCATGGTATGTGAAGTTCAAATACAACATATTCCCACATCCTGGAGTCTTGAGACTTGATAAAGCCTTCTATTCTTTGACACCAAGTATCAACGTCTACAAGAGTGAGCAATGGGGACTTTGTCATGGTATCTTTTTCCATATCAGCCTTTGTGAGAGCTGTCGTGCGAGCTATTAAGTGTTTTATGAGACTGGGGGATCTAAAATAGTGAGATCTTGTTAGATCTAGGAACAATAGATCTAGAACATTTTGTATAGGCTTAGAACTTTAATCAATTCTTGTAATGAATGATTATAATTCATTATTTTGATTTATGCATTATGTATATAGGTTAACCCTTATTTGTGTTGATTTATGTATGATTGCAGGTAAAACATTATACTTGGTCAATTTTGAGAATTTGACTAAGTGTAAGAAACATCTACAGATGAACATTTTGTTCCTCCGTAGATATGTTTCTTACAAAAACAATCATCCGAATATCTTCTGCAAATGAACAACCAACTCTGAAATTCAAGTGAAGATACCTTCGGAAGAACAAGAAAGCTTCAGAAGAGCAAAGTACCTTCGGTAGAACAACATAGCTTGGGAAGAACAAAGTACCTTCAGAAGAACAAGAAAGCTTCTGAAGAACAAAGTACCTTCAGAAGAACAAGAAAGCTTTAGAAGAATAAAGTACCTTCGGAAGAACAAGAAAGCTTTAGAAGAACAAAGTACATTCGAAAGAACAAACACTACGGAAGACTATGTAGCTGTGGAGTCCAAACACTTGTATTTAAATAATGCAAGTGTTACTAGTCAACAAGTCAACAAGACAATTTCGAATCCCAAGAGATCCGGCGTTTTCTTAACAGAAACAATAATCGTCTATAAATATGGATCCTAGATTTCACATCAAAAAGAACATACTGAATGAGCCATAACACAATCAATTTGATGGCAAACAGAAAACATCACATCAATTCACACAATCAATTTGACGGCAAACAGAAAACATCACATCAATTCACACAATTAAACACACACCCTAGCAGCCGTCATATCAATACATCATCAACATTAATATGATCAAAGCATATAGTGTTTATTGCGTTCATTCTTTATTCATCTATAATCATTAATTAGTTTTAATGAAATACTTTTTAACCAAATCTTGTTTGCTTATTTATTGTGTTCGTATCATTATGTTCGTCATAATAAACATATACTTGATTTGATATTTATTCATAAAAACAACTAATGATCACTTCACAATCATTAGCTTGATCCCATTCTTCTAATACTGATAATTCTTGATTGCGATCATTAATAAGCCAAGTCTTCATTGATTTAGATCGATTGATCTATGAGTGTTAGAATTGCTTAGTTGTCTGTTTATTTCATAAGATCTATCAGTTTTTCTAATTAGATCTATTGTTTTTGATCAAATAATTTTATTGTGAATCGATTGTTGTTTAAAACAATAAAATCAGGAGAATTGTCTTTCAATGAGTACTGTTTCATTACTCGTTTAAGCTTAGCTCAATAATTCACAATAATTAAATAGTGGATTTGAGTTATTGATTGATATTCATATATTCTTCAAAATATTTGAACAAATACATTAACCGAATCCCTGGTTTGATAATTAATTATCATTAAAAGGATTGACTGATCTGTGACCACAATTACTTAATTGTTAATTAAGTCTTGTCATTAATTAGTAATTACTCTTAGACTTTAACTAAAAAATGAGTAATTTTGGTGGATCATCATACCAACCTCCAAAGGTAGAAACAAAAGCGGATTTCAAATACTGGAAAATCAAATTTAGGAATCATGTGAATTATACTGATTCCGACTTATGGATTTCGATTACTGAAGGTCGTCATATTCCTCTCACTCTTGGGCCAGATTATAATGACAATAATAAACCGATAAGTACAAAAGATCTATTACCTGATGATGTTAAGAAGGTAAAATTTGATATCAAAGCATACAACTTACTTAGTATGGCTTTACCTGAAGAAAATATTTATTAGGTGTGAGAATTACAAAACAACGAATTCCTTGTGGAAGATTCTTCATACACTCTATGAAGGGAGTGATGAAATCAGAAGCACTAGGTAGGACACACTTCGCTCATAATATGAAACTTTTCATCATATTGAGGGAGAATCAATTCCTCAACAACTCTATAGATTTATGCAACTTGTAACAGAGATGAACATCTTGGAGTTGAAATATAGGAATGAGGAATTGAACAAAAAGATGTTCCATACTTTGCCTAAAAGTTGGAAGCAAACTATGTCCATGTTCAAGAACACCATAGACCTCAAACAAATAGGTTTAGATACCTTAATAGCAAAAGTGGAGGCTCTTGAAATGGATGAAAAATCAAGAAACAAGAGTGTGAGAACACATGTCACACCCTATCACTTTAAAGAGACAAAAAGTGCTGGAAGTGCTTTTATTTCTAATAATGATAGTGACAACTCTTGTACTTTGAGTGAAGATGAAGAAGAAGTGATCTTTTATGCATCAAAACCTTCAAAGAAATCTTCTCAAAGCAAATTAGCAAAGGAAAAGGGAAGAACTGATGATATAAGAGATTCCTATACATCATCAGCAAAGACCTCCTCAAACAACAACCAAGTAGAGCCTATCACTATGATTCTTGAGTCTGAAGAATAAAAGGTAGCCTTTACAGGTTTTAGTTCAAGTTTTCAAGCTTACTTGGGAAGAACTTTATCATCTGCCAACATTTGCCAGCAAGACTTGGAAGAACTACATCCAGATATAGTAGAGGAGATGGATCTTCAATGGAAAATGTCTTTGATTGCTTATAGAGCCAAATAATACCTGAGAAGAAATAAGAATTTGGCTGCAACAAGTAAAACAACAAAGATTGGTGTTTATAGGTCAAAGGTAAGATGTTTCAAATGCAATCTCTATGGACATTTCTCTAGGGAATGTAATCAGTATTCAAATCCCGACTTGAGACAACATCAACAACATCCACAACATCAGTCTAATCAACATCAACCTTGTCAACAATCTATATCTCAAAGATATTTCAGACAACCACAGATTACCAACTCATCCCCACTAGTCACAAATGCATCAGCAAGTCCAAGTAATTCTAAAGAATATTAACTAATCATACTTCAAGATGGAACCTGTGACTAGAGCATGTATGAGAAGGAAGTCCTAGAAGAGAATTAAGCTCTAATGGCACACATGGAGAATAAAGTTCCACCCATGGCGAGAGAGGTAAGAGATAGATTGTGTTCATCAGTATGTGTTGTGGAAGTTGAAATATATAGAGTCCATGCTCAATAATTGGCTAATAAAGTAAAAGTAATCATGAATTTGAATGAATCTCATGTAAGAGAACATAAATTATATCAAATCAAAATTAATATTTACAAAAGGATTTAGATAAACTTGTTTCAGAAAATTACAGTCTAAAAGCTCAAGTTGAGCATCTGACCACTTTCTTAACTAAATCCATGGCTGATCATGCATCAACTAAAGTGAAACTTCAGAAGTTTCAACTTTCATCTTAGCAATATGAGAAATTATTAAATTCTCATATTGAATCAAAGAACAGGTATGGGTTGGGATATAATGTTGTTGCACCTCCTATAAATAATAATTACACAACTTTACCTCAAACAATGACAAACAATTTGTCAAATCATTTTGTGCCAAGCACCAAGTTTGAAGCAAAATCTAACCAACAAGTTAATTATAATGAGAC
The DNA here is from genome assembly GCA_025506515.1 of Flaveria trinervia. Classification (NCBI taxonomy): domain Eukaryota; kingdom Viridiplantae; phylum Streptophyta; class Magnoliopsida; order Asterales; family Asteraceae; genus Flaveria; species Flaveria trinervia. The sequence goes on from CM046456.1 coordinate 49,199,421, forward strand.
CAAGGTGAGTGAAACTGAGTCTTTTGAATTAGATCATATTAAATGAAATGATTTAGAATTTGACTTTGATGAGTGTGATGACTTGGATGATTTTGATGAACATGATGTTGATCAACTGAACATTGGTAAGAATGTTGCTTTTGAAACAATCATTCCTAATGTTCTTGAAAAAACAAACTTGCAATATCCTCCTAAACAAAGAAACATGTTGAAGACTATTTGCAGGAGAATAGCTCAGCTAAATGAAGGTCTTCAAGAACTTCATCAGTAACAAAAACCATCAACTGAAGAAATTAAACAATGTACATCTACTAAGGAAGTACACACATCTTCCATAGGAAAGAGCAAGAAGAAACAATCAGCAGAACTTCAGCGGAAGAAGAAATCTTCTTCAGCAGCAGATCTGCAGAAGACCAATCTACTGAATCAGTAGAAAATCTACGAAAGGAAAAATCAACAACTAAGAAATCGAACCAAAAAAATGGTGTATCCAAGCAGCAGAAATCAACAAATGAAAAACAAGAATCTTTTGATAGTATGCTAGGGAAAGGCAAGGAAAAATCAACTGCAAAACTAGAAAAAAATTTGAAGCTTCAAAAGCTGAATAAGACAAAGAAAGCAGTCAATTCTGATGAAGAATCAGAGGAAATGTATTGCAAATGGTGTGATATGAAAAATAACAATACTAAAGATTGTTACTTCAACATCAATTGTTCTATTTGCAATATGAACAATCACATAACCTCTGACTGCTACTTCAACAAACATTGTGCAATTTGCAACAAAAATAACTATTCAACTCAGAGATGTTATTTCAACAAGAAAAACAAGACAAAAAAGTATAAAGAAGTCACAATCTAAGAAGGGTGAATGAGACTCTCAATCCATGAAAGTCAAGAAGATTCAAAAACAAAGAAGCAGCAACAAAAACACAAAGCAAAACCAAAGGAGAAAACATCTGCTGATGATAAACCTTTGAAGAAAAGAACATCATTTTAGCAATCCAAAACACCTGACAAAAGGGTGGATTTGAGTGATAAAGAAACAAATGCTGATGATGCTTTCTTTGATAATTTCGAAAAGGGAACTAATGTATCTCATTCAAAATCAAAAAATGATGAAACATTTAATAATCAAGGTTCACTGTTAAAACCAAAGCAACAAAGATAAGGTGAATGAAGAAGAGAGTGAGAAACCAGAACCAAGTTCAACAACATCATCCACAACAGAATCATCCTCACCACAAACGAAAAGGAATGAATCAATTAAGAATAAAATTAACTGAAGATCATACATAGGTGGACTCACCTTAGATTAGAATGTTTATATAGTAGTCTTAGTTTCGCAGACAGCTTCGCTGTCAGCAAAACTGTTTTGCTGAAACTATAGTTTCGCTCACAGTCAGCTGTTTAGTTCGCTCGATGAAACTGTTGATTCTGCCGGGCGAAACTACAGTTTCGGCAGAACAGTTTCGCTGACAGCGAAGCTGTCTGCGAAACTAAGAATGCTATATATAGTTTTGATCATTATCATTGTTAGCTAATCTTGCAAAACCCTAATTGTTTATCCTTGTTGCAAGTCACCTTTGACTAGATTAGTGAGATTGAGATTCTCACTATGGATCGAATATAGTGACCGAGTTAATGATTGAATGGCAGAATCAAACAATCAAGGAACATTCAATACGGAAGAAATACTCATAAATGCTTTTGGATATATTAATAAAGGTGATTGATTACAAAGAAAAGTAATAATACACCAAGAGAATACAAATATTCTGATTGTCTAAAAATTCTGTCACCTCATGTATGAGGTTATCTATTCTATTTATAGGCAGAAAAGATGCCTTTACAAAATGACTAAACTACCCCTGACCTATTACGTTAGAACTAGTCTAAGTCTTGATCCGCATTGGCAAATGCGGATGAGTTAACTTGATCAATATTTCTTCACTTGATCATCCGCATTTAGCAAGATTGAGATTCTCCCAATGGATCGAATATAGTGACCGAGTTAATGATTGAATGACGGAATCAAACAATCAAGAAACATTCAATATAGAAGAAATACTCATAAATGCTTTTATATATATTAATAAAGATGATTGATTACAAAAAAGTAATAATACACCTAGAGAATACAAATATTCTAATTGTCTAAAAATTCTGTCACCTCATTTATGAGGTTATCTATTCTATTTATAGGCAGACAAGATGTCTTTACAAAATGACTAAACTACCCCTAACCTATTACATCAGAACTAGTCTAAGTCTTGATCCGCATCTCTGCTTGTTCATCCGTATTGGCAAATGCGGATGAGTTGACTTGATCAGCATTTCTTCACTTGATCATCCACATTAGTATGTTGGTCATCCGCATTGGTTATGCGGATGAACAAATACTTCTGTGCATTTGTCCGGTCATCTGCATTGGCAAATACAAATAAACAAAGTCTTGTTCGCATTACTAATTGGTCTTCCACATTGGTTAATGCGGAAGAACAAATACTTGTTCATATTTGTTTTATGTCTTTCGTATTGACAAATGCGGAAGACCATACTTGGTTTTTCTTTGTGCAGGATCTTCATTCGTATTTCTTCTTGGACTTATGGGATTCCAGCAAAACAAACATCAAATCACCCATTGAATTGGCATGTATGATCCTTTCAGGGTGCAACAAGACTCCCCCTATGGATTATACGGCCTATGTTTTTCAATATTTGGGAGGTGATTGATGTTGTGAGGATTCTGCTGGGTCTTGTGGAGGTAGTAAAAATGCTGCTTTAGTTGGATCTAGAATGGCTTTAATCATGTTGACAAAATCTGTAGCTTCTGACATTCTTTCTCTACTCAGCACATATATCTTTATTTTGCTCATGTTGTAGATGGCTTCTATTGGTAACTTCTTTAGAGAAATAGGTTCCCAAATAGATACAATAGATAGACCATCTCTATGAATTAGTAAACTCCCACCCACATCTACCTCCAGTTTAACAATGTTCCCAAGTTGCAATGGAGTCTTCTTTTTCTTTCTTTTGTCTCTTTTGGAAATAATACGATCATAAGCCAATTTCAGCAACTTGATGCACTTTAGGAAAAAGTGCAAGTCTTTTTCTCCCAGTTTATTGTTTATTTCCCTGAAGTGTTTGGTATATATATAGTGGATGTAGGATTCATCAAGCAATCTTATTTCATATCCACTAAATAGTCTTATTTCAGCACCCTCCTTTCCTCCCCACTTTCTTTCAATCACCATCTCATAAGATTTTTCATCATAGTACACATTAGAGATAGGTGTAGAGGAATGAGTACCAGACACCATTTTTCTCTTTAAAGATTCTGTTGGTTTCACTTTTAACTCAGGAAACACAACTTCTTCAGCTTGCATTGTCTTTTTCTTCTCAAGGGGATTAATAAATGACTTATGTTTCCTCATGCATATTGCCTTTTATGACTTGAAATTATCAGTCCTTTTGAACATTTTAAGTATATTTTCAAATTCATATCCCCTGATCATAGCTGAGTGATTGATCAATTCCAGTTAAGCTAGTTCTTATAGGTCATGGATCTCCAGGGCATTTACAAGAGCTGTGTACTCTATAAAGAATTCGACTATCCTGGAGATCCTTTTAACCATAAACATGTTCCAGGTGCTGTAATACTTGCATGTAATTATTTTCTGATCAACATTTCCTTTTGGAGTAGACACACCTCTAATTAACTTAGCACTAGTTAGCCCTCCTTGTAGTTTTAGTTGAGAGGGTTTTGCAAACCATTCAGGGTATTTATGAAGTGCAGGAGCCAACAATTATTGATGTTTTTGGTTTAGTAGCATGTATTGAGCAGTTACTCTTGATCTTGGCTTTTTGTTTATGATTTCTTCTTCTATCTGCTTGAGCCTATCTTTCTTTTCATTGATCATTTGGAGAGTTGCAACCTTTAATGACTTTGTTTTCATATTTCCAAGCTTCCTTCTTATGAAGCCTTGGATTGAGAGATAATTCTTCATTTCTTTATCTGACATGCTATAAGGATCAGGAAATAGTGGTTTAGGTGTTGTTGATTTCTTCATAGCAGACAATTTTGGCACAGGAACCTTTCTAATGAATGATCTTTCATATTCAGTTTCAAAGTTTGGATCTAGAAGTTTATTGACCTTTTCTTCTTCTACTTTCATGCCTTCATATGTCATACTAAAAACTTCATCTGGATCATACCCATGATTGATCAAAAACATTGCTTTTATCATTAGGTCATCAGTTTGAGCCTTTGACACCATTTCTTCCACACATCTTTCTTTTGCCACAGGGCTGTCAACATCTTCATGCTCATCAGCATTATATCCTTCCTCAATCTCTCCTTCTTCTAAATCAATGAATACAACTGGTTTCTTCAATTGTGCCTCTGCTTTTTCATGTTCTTTCAGGAATTCTGCTATTGCGGCAAGACTTCTTGGGTCATCTGGTTTGGCTTTCTTTGCCGGTTCTTCTTCTTTCACGGGCCTTTTTCCTTTAGATTTCTTAGATAAGTATTTCCTCTTTCTAGTATAAGTTTGAAGTGGAGGACCAGAAGAGGGTTCAGCTTGTTTCATCTCCTCAGGCAATTTTTCAGCCTCTTTTTATACTTTCTCTTGATCATCAGCCTCTTTTTCTTCTCTTACTTTTTCTTTTTCACAAAACCTTTTAATCATATCTTTTGTTCTTCTGATAATACACAGCAGGTACCATTTGCATGCTCAACTCTTTCTCCAATGGAACTGGAGATTGAGGAATGACCACAATGGGTTTAATGTTGGTCCTCTGGTCTGCCACAAAATCCCAAAAATCTTCATCTATTGTGAATTCTTCAGAAGTAAAACTATCCAAAGCACTGATTAATTCTTCAAATTCAGCTTTCTCAGTTTGAGTAGCCTCTGATTGCCCAGAATAAACCACAATCTCTAAACAAGATTCTTCATTCTTTGCTTGCCAGCATCTTCTTCTTTTTTAACATGTTCAGTAGATTGTTGTTTCTCATCAGTCATCCTTCATTCTTCATCCTTTTTGTTTTCCTTATTATCAGCACATCTTTGTATTTTAACCAACATCTCAAGTTCAGTGATTCTTTTATTTTGGCTATCAATTTGACTTTGGAGCTTTGAGATTATCTCTGCTTGTTCTTCAATCATATCTTCTTGCTCTTCCATAGCTATAGTTTGGATGGCAAGTGTATCAACATGGCCACTTACTTCTTCTCTTGAATGGTTAAGTGCATCTTTTAAGTTTTCAATCTCTTTCTTTTTCTTTTTCTTTTCAGCTTCAGGTTTTTTTTAAGCTCTTTTAACTCCTGCTCCTTTTCATCAAGCTCTAGAATCTTGTCATCAATGGTTCTAGCCCTCCTATTCAATATTCTTTCCATCCTTTAAATTTTTTGTAATAGCTCAGAGATTAACTCATCTTTTTCATCTGGTCTATTTACATTAGACTCAGTAAAACTCTCTGAGGGAGCAGTCTTAGAAGTGACTCTCCTTATGGGCATTTGAGCATGATGATCCTCCTCATCCGAAGAAGATTTGGAAGCTTTAGATGTACTTGTTGAGTCTCCATACTCAGATGGAATATCATGTGTGGGCAATGGTTGATGTGGTGACATTGGTGAGTGATGAGGTGGTGATATTGGTGAGTGGGATATTGGTGATGGTTGTGGAGATGGTTGTGGAGATGGTTATGGAGATGGTTATGGAGATGGTTGTGGAGATGGTTGTGGAGATGGTTATGGTAAAGGCACATATGGAGATGCATAGTCATGAATTTCAGATTCATTATGAGAATCACTCCCTACACCATCATGGGGTGATACTAACCTTTGCCTATCAGCACCACAGCTTGTACATCAACAGCTTGTTCATCATTGTGATCTTGAGCATCTTGTTCTTCTCCTTTTTCTTCTTGATTGATCTGTTAAAGCATCCAAGGAAGAAGACGTGAGTGAGCTCCACTGTAAAAGTTTCTGGGATCCTTCTTCTTTATGTACTTGTATGATTTTGCATCATAATGAGGAATATCTAGCACTGGTCCCTCAGTAGCAAGATCTGGAAATGCTTCATTTATCAGGCACTGAATGAATCTTGGATACATCAAGAATTTGTATCTTCTCCTCTCTTGTATGTTTGAAATCAGGCCATTAATACATAGGCAGACATGTTGAATGGTTTGTTTAAATAACCGCTGACATTATGGAGCTTGCTCCATGAAAGATTTTCCATTTAATCTGCATAAGAGACATATGTGTTAGTTTTGATGAGAAAGCATATGCATAATTGATCAGTTTGACTTTCAGTGGTCAAAGATGAACGTTTGAAGTCACTATTTCATTATTATTACATCAAATGGTGAATTTGTTGTAAAACAATCATATTTTCTTTGTTTTTTCAAGTTTAGATAAACTATTTATTAGATGTTACTTCATTGATTCGTTGCATATTTTCGTTTTTCATCAGACTCTATTCTTATGATGAACACAACTATGAAGATTTTTCATGATGGTTAAAATTTCTCTTAGTTTGCATGTTCATTGATGTCGAAAATGTATAACATATCTTTGAATAAGTTGGATTTTGTGTGTTCTTCATTATCATTTGGTTCTTCGTTCACTTTTGTTTCATCAGTATGAAAGTTAGGTCATGAAAAATTTATGGAAATTTCACCTTTCTATCAATGCTACTGTTGTTTGGAATCGAGTATAATAATAGATTGGTTTGAACACATTGAATTCTTTGGTTGTTGATGATGAAGATGATCAAAGAAGGTTTACTGTGTTTTCTTGCTCGTCTCACTATGTAGTCTCTCAAATTTGAAAAGTATTAAATGACCCTTTGAAATTCCTTTAAATAGTCAAATAATGGCTTTTACAAAATTTTACAAGTTTTAGAGCAAATGCGGTCACATTTTTAAACACTGTAGCAGACGCGGAAGAGTAAATTTTATGTTTTTAGGTCATCCGCATTGATTACTGTAGTAAATGCGGAAGAGAAAATTCAATTACTTTGCTATCCGTATTTGTTTACAGTTGCAAATACAGAAGAGTTAACTTGTGATTTTGGGCATCCGCATTTCCATACTGTAGCAAATGCGGAGGATTTATTACTTCTGTTTTCTTCTATCCGCATTTGTGCACTGTTGCCAATGCGGAAGAACTAAGTTCATCAGCATTTGTTCAATGTAACAAATGCGGTTGACAAAACTTATTCAACATTGCTTATTGTAGCAATGCGATTGAATAAAATTTGTCAGCATTTGCTCACTGTAGCAAATGCGGAAGATCTAACTTTGTCAGCATTTGCTCACTGTAGCAAATGCGATAGAATAAAATTTGTCAGCATTTGCTCACTGTAGCAAATGCGATAGAATAAACTCCACATTTACTTGATCATCATTCATTTACAGGAGATTAATCACTTAATTATTTCTGCTTGAAAATATATGAACATTGAAGATATGTATCCACAAATGCGGATGAGTAAAACAAATGCGAAAGTGTAGATTTCATCCGTATTTGATAAATACAGTTGGACACTTAAAAGTTATCCGTAGTGACAAATGCGGTTGAACACTTGAAAATTATTTTATCCGCATTGACAAATGCGGTAGAACAATTTTTGTTCCGCATAGGTTTTAACACTTCAAAATTTCATGTATACTTGTAACACACTAATGCGGTAGAGTACACTCATTGTCCACATTAGTTCACTTGGAAATAAAAGCTACCCGCATTGGTTATAAGCATGGGTTACTTTCACCCGCATTAACCAATGCACTTACCTGCATTAACTTTTGAACTTAATCATAAGTTAATGTGACTGTTTTGCTTTTCATGTTATGAAGAGGTGTCATTGATTGATTTTTCTTATGAAGTTGTTGGCTGTTGAAGTTGTCAATTCTTGCTTGGATTGACTTATACATCAGAAGTGATACAAGTTTCTCATTGTTTGATTGATCTTGGACTTTTCATGGATCCAAGAATCTGCATAGGCTGAGATACTATGATATAACTTCTGTAACATCACATGCATTTTCTTTTCTTTTGTTTTGGTGTTTTTAAGAAAGTAATTTAAGATAGTAACAATCTATAAAGATTTAATCAAAAATTTTAAATTACTCCCCCTAAAGTTTATATCCACATCTAGATAAAAACTTTAAAGATTAAAAAACATTTTTGACAATTATACATTGATTATTGATAGTGAAGAGAAGTATATCTTTTGTTGGGATCATATCAATCTTACATTGCACATGTGCATCCTTTATGATAAAATGGACATGTTTATGAACTTGATGATTGAAGGTATGTTTGTCCTCTTAAACTCATACCCGGTTGATATTTTGATGAAAATGATATTTATCATGTTTTTGGTTGATTTAATTATTCAATATGTACCTCACACACACAAGCATGGAATGATCAACCATCCTTATACAATGCATGGTAGAACTTTTTCACAACTTTCCTTACTAGGTTATTTAAGTTATGAGATCTCATTTTCACTGATCCTCATTGGGATTCTTTTACTTTGATCCTTTTCATGATGATCCATATTGGGATTCTTTTCACTTCACTTTAGAAGGTGATCCATGATGGGATTCTTTTGTTCATTTACTTGGAATGTATTGCTTTTATAGATTCATCCAATTTGGATGTGTTCCTCATTGGGAATCTTCTGGATCATTACATCTGCACTATGTGTTGTTTCATCAGGTCTTTGCTCAGCAAAACAAAGATGAAACTTGATATGGGCGAAAGAGATTCATAAAGCATCATTACCTGGTGCTTTTAGGTTACTACACATACATGCACTCAGATAAGCCAATACATACCTATACTTTGTGATGAGTGTTTCAATATTGAATAAGATGTTTAATTCATCACTACATGTATCTTCTCTTCCAAGTTGAGCCTACCAACATATCTGGTAAGTCATGATAGTCTTGCAATTTTTGAAATTAAGCACATTGAATGATATAACGACTGTAATTATATCATTTCCCTTTTGATATTCTATTCTTCATAAAATTGATTCCTTTTTTGTGGGTTTCTAGTATTTTTGACTTGTTTTTGATTTTTTGAATTATTTTTACTCAAGTTTAATCATGCCAATTGACTAAACCAGGAATTCAAACCTACCAGGTTCAAATGCCTTAGTAAACAAATCAGCTAATTGATTTTCAGTGGGTACTTGAATCAATTTGATTAACCCTTTTTCAGCATAGTCTCTCAAAAAGTGATATCTAATTTTAATATGTTTTATTTTTGAGTGCTGAACTAGATTATTGGTTATGAAAATAGCTGTAGTGTTGTCAATATGAATTGGTGTGTGCAAGAAGTTATAACCATAATTAAGCATCTAGTTTTGAATCCAAAGTACTTGAGAGCAACAAGCTGATGCTGCAATATACTTAGCTTCTGCTGTGGATACGGACATATTTGTTTGCTTCTTGGATTGCCAAGAGACCAGTCAGGGACCAAGAAATTGACAACCGCCAGAGGTGGTTTTTTGTTGAAGTTGCATCCTCCATAATCACTGTCTGTGAAGGCATAGAGATTGAAGTCTCCTTCCTTTAGATACCATAATCCAAGAGCTGGTTTGCCTTTTAGACATCTGAATATCCTCTTGGCTGCATTCACATGTGATTCTTTTGGATCAACTTGATATCTGGCACACATACAAACACCAAACATAATGTCAGGCCTACTGGCTATTAGATACATAAGTGAACCAATCATAGATCGATAGTGAGTTTGATCCATTGATTTGCCTTCAGGATTAGGTCCAATCTTCACTTTAGTATCCACAGGAGTTCTGATAGACTGACAGTCAGCAAAGTGGAATTTCTTTAGCATAGTTTCCACGTACTTTGATTGACTGATGAAGATTCCATCTGCTGTCTATTGGACTTGCACCCCTAGAAAGAAAGTGAGTTCCCCCATAGCACTCATTTGGAATTTGGAATGCATAAGGTCTTCAAATTCTTTGTTGAGCTGCTTGTTTGTTGAGCCAAAAATGATGTCATCCACATAAATCTGGACTAACAACATGTCTTTTCCTCTTCTTCTTCTGAAAAGAGTCTGATCAATCTTTTTTCTTTCGTATCCATGTTCAAAAAGAAAAGATGACATAGTCTCATACCACTTTCTTGGAGCTTGGTGAAGACCATACCGAGCTTTGTCAAGCATGTAGACTCTTTGAGGGAAATCTGGATCTTCAAAGCCCAGTGGTTGACTCACATAGACCTCTTCAGCAATCTTTCCATACAAGAAGGCACACTTCACATCCATTTGATAAATAGTAAATTTCATGGATGCAGAATATGCTAGAAAGATTCTAATTGCTTCTAATCTGGCCACAGATGCAAACACTTCATCATAGTCGATTCCTTCTTCTTGAGTGTATCCCTACGCCACTAATCTTGCTTTGTTTTTGATGATGATCCCTCTATCATCAGTCTTGTTTCAGTATAGCCATCTAGTACCAATAGGATATTGTCCTTCGGGAAGATCTACCAGTTGCCATACTTCTTGTTTCTTGAATTAGAGCAATTCTTCCTGCATTGCTTTAATCCAGTTATTGTCTTGAAAAGCCTCTTTGATGTTTTTGGGTACTGTTTGACAAAGGAAGCATGAGAACAAACATATATTTGCAATACCAGACTTGCTTCTTGTCACCCTCTCATTAAGATCACTAATAATGGTTTCAACTAGATGATTCTTGTGTATTCTGGTGGTTGGAATGGAGTCACCAACAATAGTTACATCAAGATTGGAGACATTCAATTCATTATGGTAAGAGGCACCTTCATCTTGTACTGTTGTTGAATTATGATGGTTGTCAGACTCCGTTTCAGCTCCTGCTTCAGCTTCAGCAACACTATGATTGCTTTCATCATTTGATACTCTTTGTGTTTCAGATGGAGGAGTGGATTGTTTCTGATTTATGATCTCAGTTGAAAGGTCATCTGAGTGTGATGGTAACAAGCTTGGACCTCCTACAGTTGAAACACTCTGATTTAGTGATGGTTGTCTGATAGGATCAGCTTGGAGAGGAACATCTTCATTCATGTATTCAGCAGATGTAGGAGGAATTAATGGAAAGTCATTTCTTCTTTCTACAGCTGAAGACGTGTCATCTGAATGGAGATTTCCTGCATCAGACAAGTGAAATTGATCAAATGATTTTGTAAAAGAGTCAATATCAAACAACATGTCGGGACCATTTGTAGATTTGGGAAATGAATGTTCCTTGAATTGAGCATTTGTTGATTCATCAATAATGTTTAATCTAGGATTAAACACTCTGTAAGCCTTTGAAACAGAAGAATAACCTACAAAGAATCCTTCATCAGACTAGGTGAAAACTTTCCCAGATAGTCTTGAGTGTTTAATATTGAGACAGGACTACCAAATAATTTAAGAAATCCAATGAATGGTTTTCTATGAAAAATCAGTTCATATGGAGTCATGTTGCTTTCTTTTACAATTAGAGTTTGGTTTTGTACAAAGCACGATGTGTTAACTGCCTCCGCCCAAAAGTGATTGGCAGCTTAGCATCGGCTAGTATTATTCTTGCTGCTTCAATCAGTATTCTATTTCTCCTTTCAGCTACCCTATTTTGTTGAGGAGTTCTAGCTACACTATATTGATGAGCAATGCCTTTGGTTGCACAAAAAGAACTCATGTCTTCATTTTTTGAATTATGTTCCATTATCACTTCTGATTATTTTGACCTTATGATCAAGTTGATTTTCAATTTGTGTGATAAAGTTTGGAATTATTTGGGATGCCTCATTTTTATGAAGTAAGAAGAACACCCATGTGAATCGTGAAAAGTCATCAATGATCACCAAACAATACTGTTTCTTTCCAATACTCATGACATGAGTTGGTCCAAACAGATCCATATGAAGTAGCTTCAATGGGTTATTGTTTGTGTTCACAAGCTTGGATTTATGAGAAGATTTGTGTTGTTTTCCTTCGAGGCACGCTGAACAGTGATCAACAAAGTGAAATTCTTTTTGTGGAAGACCAATGACATGGTTTCCTATGACCAATCTGGTCATGTTTTAAAGTTGGTGTGCCCCAAACGTCTGTGCCAAAGCTGTTACTCATCAAATGATGCTTTTGACAAGAGACATGTTTCTTCTTTAGGTGATGCATAATACAGGTTTAAAACATAAGTATTATTCTTCCTCAGAGTCTTTAGGACAACCCATTCTTCAAGGATCTGAAATTCAGGTTTCAGAATGTAGCAATGAGTGTCTGTAAAGTGAGTGGAATATTTCTTGTCACAGATCTAAGACACGTTTAGCAAATTGAAGTTCAGTTGTTCACAGTAGTTCACTCTATCAAAGCTCAACATCCCATTTTTCACATATTCTTCGCCTGTAATTCTACGACCTTGTGAATCTCCACCAAATGCCATCGTAGTTCCTTGTATGTGCTTGAAGTCATGAAGGAGGGAACAATTTCCAGCCATGTGTCAGGAACATCCACTGTCCACGTACCATAAGCTGTTGGACCTATATGGATGACCCTGCAAGCATAAAAGAACTAGTTAGAATGTGGAACCCAAGCCATGGTGGTCTTGTGTTTCCCGTTCCTATCTATTATGGTGACCTCTTGATACTTTCCTCTAAATTGTGATCTATTCAGAGGAGATTTGAGAGATTGCTTATGATGTCTTGCTGGAGTCTTCTCATCAACATCAAAAGAAGAGTCAGATGAGTAGTAAAACCTTTGATCTCTATTCTTTTGAAGGAATTTAAATCGTTTTTGATTTTCAATGATCATTTTGGGTTTTGAAAAGTCAGACTATTAATTGATGAAATGGTTGTTTCTTTGACTTTTCCATGTTTCTTTTGTTTTACTCATGTCATTTAGTGATCTAGATGTTCTAGATTGATTATTATGCAAATGACTCCTGACTTGAGTTTTGCCTGATGATGTTGTTGAGATGGGTTTGTTTTGGGGAATTCTCAGTCCCTTCTGATTGAAGTAACAATCAGATGTATTGTGATTGTTCATATCACAGACTGAACAATATTTGTTGAAATAGCAATTTTTGGTTGAGTGGTTGTTCATGTCACAGATAGAGTAGTATTGATTATAAAAGCACTTTTCTGTCTTGTGATTGAACATATCACAAATGTCACAATATATTTGCTTGTTGCTTGAATCAGATTTTGATTTGTGTGCCTCAACTGATTTTCTCATTTGCTGCTAAGCCACTTTCTTTTACTTAGGGGATGAATCAAAATCAGCCGTTTTTGTAGTTTGCGTCCCAGCACTACATTTGTTTGTTTTTCTGGGTTGTTTTTGTTTCCTCAACCCATTTCTCACCTCTTTCTCTAACTGGTCAACGTGTTCCTTTTTGCAAACATCAAACCCAACTCCCTGTCTTAGATTTAAAGACTCAGGGTCTGATAGAGTTTTATATGTTGAACTCAGTGATCCTTTTTGTATCTTTTTCAGTGAAACCTTTTCTGATTTGCTTGAATTATTTGGAGATATGATCTCATTATCAAAATTGCTCTTAGCAGTGGGTCTCACTGATTTCACATACTTCTCTTTACCTCTTAGAATAGAAGGTATGAATTTTATGAAAGGAATAATTGCTTTTACGGGGCTTGTGGCTTTCATGACACTCACTGCCTTGTTTGAGCACTCTTTGATTTTGATTGGGTGACCTAACTTGATTTTATCCTCATTTGTTTCAATATAAACATAAGATTTGTTTTGAGGATTGGTCACTTGTTTTACTATAGATTTTGGTTCCATAGATTTAGTTTCAATTTCCTCATTGAGTGAGACAGATTCAGGCATGACAATGCACTTGTCATTGTATGGTGGAGGACATGAGTTATAACCAATCCCCGACATATCCTTTGGATCCTTTTGAGAATTAAGCATCTCTTGTAGCTTGACTGAAGACATTTGAAACTTTTCAAGTTTAACTTCAGTCAGTGTATGTTCAGCCTTAGATTAAGCTAACGTTTCAGTAAGTATCTCATTCTCAGCTGCAAGAGTGTACTTTTCACCATGCAGGTTTTCAATGTCAGAGATAAGAGATTTAATTTTGATTTCAAAGCCTTTTATCTCTCTTTTCATCATCACTGACTTTACCTTTCTTCTTTAATTTTATCAGCCAGTTTATGGTTATGCTCTCTATAACCTGCAATTCAAAAATACATTATTCACTACAAGGTTATATTTTACCTCAGTAGGCATTGGAGATGGACCATCGTTGATGTGAGCCATAAGTGCATGATTTTGAAATTGAGGCTTGACTTCCTCTGCATACATGCTCCAGTCACATACCCCATCTTGCCTTATCACCAAAGCATTGGCTGATGACTGACTGCTTCCATGAGCTTCGTTTGTCAGTTGAGGTGAATTTTGATATGAATGATGTTGTTGTGGATGATGATACTGCTGCTGTTAGTTGTTGGAGTGAGAGCTTGAGTTAGATTATGAGGATGTCTGGCATTGAGAATTTCTTTGAAAGTTGTTTCTCTAAGGGGCATTGCATTCTCTGGAGAAGTGGCCAGCCATACCACAATTGAGGCATTTCACTTTGGATTTATCATATCCAAGTTTTGTATTCTCATTAAGGCTGAGCTTTCTGCCTTTTTTGAAGAATTTCTTTGCTCTCATGGCAATCATGGCCATTTGCCATTGCAGATCCATTTCTTCCACATCATTTGGATCCATTTCCTCCGGATCTTCTTGGATCAGATGAGCAGAAACGAGTCTTCCTCCTAAGTATGCCTCAAAACTTGCCACAAAGGCATTGTAAGTTGTCTTTTGTTCTTCTAATCATGTGTCTTTAGGAGTGGTTGCAGAAGCGGCAGTGAGTCTAGATGCTTGAGTTGATGTTGATGGATGATTTTTTGGTGGAGTTGCAATGAACCTTGTGTTGTTCAGTTGATCTCTTGATGAGATGAAATCATCCTCCTCAGTGATGAAGGCATTTTCCACAGAATAAGATTCAGATGGAAATTTGTAGGCCTATAACTCTTGGTCCACCAAGTTTTTTGCTTCTTTCATCATGTTCTAATGCTTTTGTTTTGGCTATCTGATATCCAAAGTAGTACTCTCGAGATCAAGAGTATTTTTTAGCATTGTTACATTCTATTTCCAGCTTTCAGGGAGGTTCTGTAGCATTTTCTTGTTTAATTCCTTGATCTTGTAAGCGACTCCTATGATTTCCAAGTCATTTACCAACTATACAAATCTGTGCACTTCTTTGGATATGGACTCCCCTTGATGTGATGAAATGTTTCATACTGATTAACAAGCTTATCCTTGTTAATTTCTCCTACCTCACTGCTTTCTTCACACTTAATTTTCAGTGCATCCCACACAACTTTATAGTACCATACTTCTCCAATCTTTTCAGCACATCCATCTTGAGTGCTTGAGTTAGGATAGAGTAAGCTTTCAGATCAATCTTGACTTTCTTATATCTTCATCATCAAGAGTTAGATCTTTAATAGGTACCCTTGTAGTTTGTAAATTGCAGTTTGATCTTTAGACAGAGTGACAGGGATGTGTGGCCCCTTGCATATTGAGATCCAAAAATCAGGATCTACACTTGTGATGTAATTTCTAAAGCTAATTTTCCACTGTTTAAACTTAGATTTGTGTTTAAGCATAGGAGGTTTAGGTGTATGACCAAGTTTTGAGAAACTGTTAGAATCCATTTTAACATGTAGTGTTTTGATTTGTTTTAATTACTGGTTAGATGAATTTTAAGATTGATTAGTCCAACTTGTCCAAATAGTCCAACAGATTCCAGAATCAGATCTGTTACTTTAGTGAGTTTCTTCTTGTTGTTTTCAGTTGAGTTCTTGATAGAAATCGCTTGAGTAGTAACAGGTTTATGTGAATGTTTCGGTAATAACTTGTTGACAGGAGTATATTCTGCTATTTACTAATTAGAGATGATGGAATACTCTATTAGCATATCAATCACCAGATCAATCGAATTCTATTCAGCTCTTGGGTAGACCTGAACAAGAACCGAGAGCCAAAGCTCTGATACCAATTGACTGGGTTAGTGAGATTGAGATTCTCACTATGGATCGTATATAGTGACCGAGTTAATGATTGAATGGCAGAATCAAACAATCAAGAAACATTCAATGCGGAAGAAATACTCATAAATGCTTTTGTATATATTAATAAAGGTGATTGATTACAAAGAAAAGTAATAATACACCTAGAGAATACAAATATTCTGATTGTCTAAAAATTTTGTCACCTCATGTACGAGGTTGTCTATTCTATTTATTGGCAGAGAAGATGCCTTTACAAAATGACTAAACTACCCCTGACCTATTACATCAGAACTAGTCTATGTGTTGATCCGCATCTCTGCTTGTCATCCGCATTGTCAAATGCGGATGAGTTGACTTGATCAACATTTCTTCACTTGATCATCCGCATTAGTATGTTGGTCATCCACATTGGTTAATGCGGATGAACAAATACTTCTGTGCATTTGTCCGGTCATCCACATTGGCAAATGAAAATGAACAAAGTCTTGTCCACATTACTAATTGGTATTCCGCATTGGTTAATGCGGAAGAACAAATACTTGTCCGTATTTGTTTTATGTCTTCCGCATTGACAAATGCGGAAGACCATACTTGGTTTTTCTTTGTGCAGGATCTTCATCCGCATTTCTTCTTGGACTTATGGGATTCCAGTAAAACAACCATCAAATCACCCATTGAATTGGCATGTATGATCCTTTCAGGGTGCAACAACCTTTGTAAGCAGTAATTTCACAAGAATGCTATATATAGTTTTGATCATCATTGTCTTACTTTGTTTGAATTGTTATTGTTCTTAATCTTCATTGTTCATCTTGTCTATTATGTGTATTTGATATTGAACAATTTAACAACTCATTTGCACAACAAATCGATCAAATGGACCAACATTAATTCTAAAACTTCGAGACTTATTCATGAAGGAGTAACAATTTTAGACACTGTTGGCAGACCTACGATCATTAAGGCTTGGTTTGTCAATTCTAATTATTTTCTTTATTTGTGCAGGAACAATCATGGAGAGCTGACAACAAGTGGTATGTTGACAGTGGTTGTTCCAGGCAGATGACAGAAACTGTTCTTTTCTCCATGACTTCAAGCATAAAAATGCCTCATATGTGGCATTTGGTGGAGATAAGAATGGAGGTAAAATAGTTGGTGAATGAATCGTAACTAATGGTGTGCTCAAATTTGAGAAAGTAAACTATTGTGAAAATTTACATTATAATATATTGAGTGTGTCACAAATTTGTGGTCAAGATTATACCACATTGTTTGATAACACTAATTGCTACATTCTTAAGCCAGGTTTTTCAGTTCCAGAAGAATGGGTCCTTCTTAAACCATCAAGAAAAGGAAACCCCTATGTTTTGGATATGAACAATACAACACTCACAAGCAATGAAACATGCCTGCTATCTAAGTCATCAGTAGATGAATCTCAGCTATGGCATAAAAGGCTTGTTCATTCCAACTTGATGAACATGAATAAATTGGTGAAAAATGACCTACTCATTGGACTACCAAAGAAAGAGTTTTATTGTTGAAATCATTGTCCTTCTTGTTATAAAAGAAAACAACATAGAGTGTCACACAAATCCAAAATTATCAATACCAACACTACACCACTTAAATTGCTTCACATGGATTTTTTTGGTCCAACCAATATGATGAGCATTGGAAAAAGACAATATTGTTTAGTGGTAGTGGATGATTTCACTAGATTTACATGGGTCTTTTTCTTAAAACAAAAGAGTGAAACATCAGAAACATTGATGGACTTTGTCATCAAGATTGATAATCAGCTTGATTTAAAAGTTAAAATTTTCAGGAGTGATAATGGACTAAATTTTTTAATGCTGACTTATATTCTTTTTGTAAGAATAAAGGCATTGCTAGGCAATTCAGTGCACCAAGAACTCCACAACAAAATAGAGTTGCTGAAAGAAGAAACAAAACACTCATTGAAGAAGCAAGGACAATGCTAGCTGATTCACAATTGTCAATCACCTTTTGTGCTGAAGCAGTGCACACAACATGCAATGTTCAAAATAGGACATTAATTGTTAAATAACCTAATAAAACACCGTATGAGCTTTTATTAAAAGAAAGCCTTATATAGGATATCTTAAAGCTTTTGGGGGGTCATGTATCAGTTTTAAATACAAAAGAACAATTGGAAAACTTTCAGAGAAAGCCTATGATGGTTTCTTAGTTGGATGCTCTTCAACATCTAAATCATATAGGATTTATATTCCACAACAAAATATTATGGAAGAAACTCCTAATGTGTCATTTAATGAATCCTTATTTCCTAAATATGTAAAAGGATCATCATGGTTGTTTGATATAAATGCTCTAACAAATTCATTTAACTCTGGTTATTTCAATAATGTAGGATCTGATGATACATGTAATCCATTTGTTCCTCCAAATCTAAATGAACTATCTCTATAAGCTGATCCTCCAAGAACATGGACATCAAGTAGCTTGCATCAAGGAACAACCAATAATGCTGCACCTATTCAATAAAATGAATCTACATCCTCAGATGGAAACACCCCATTAGCAATTAATGAGTCTGCAATCGCAGATGAGCATCATACATCCAGATACCATCCGTAGATGTTCCTGTAACTCCTACGGAAGCCCAAAATACTTCAGTAGAAGTTCCTACGGAAGATACTCACAATGCAACTGATGTAAAAACTCATGAAGAAGATCATTCTGCTTTTAATGATGAACATGAAGCACTACTTGATTACTTCATAAATTCATCATCTCAGCTAGATCCATCTACATCAAAAGTCTTATCTGGTTGAATCTATTCTGGTTGAATCTATTCCAACAACCAGAATTCATAAGTCTTATCTAATAAACAACATAATTGGAGATCTTCATGAAAGAACCACAAGAAGTCAAGGGGGAGCTACAAACATCTGCCTTTTCTCTTGTTTTTTTCACAAGTTGTTCCTCCAACATCATAGCTGGTCTAAAAGATATAGCTAGATTAAAGCTATAGAGGAATAGCTTCAACAATTTAGGAAGCAGAAAGTGTGGAATCTAGTTGATCTACCTGAAGGTCAACATCCAATTGGGACAAGGTGGCTCTTTAAAAATAAACTAGATGATAGAGGCATCAGTGTAAGAAACAAAGTTAGGCTGATTGCCCGAGGATATACTCAAGAGAAAGGGATAGACTATGATGAAGTTTTTGCACCTATTGCAAGAATTGATGCAATAAGAGTATTCCTAGCCTATGCATCATATAAGAAGTTCACAGTCTATCAAATGGATGTTAAGTGTGCTTTCCTATATGGGATAATTGATGAAGAAGTATATGTAGCTCAACCTTCTAGTTTTAAAGATCCTGACTATCCACATAGGGTATTCAAGCCGGACAAAGCTTTGTATGGTCTTCATCAAGCACTAAGAAAGTGGTATGAAACATTATCATCTTTCTTGCTCAAGCATGGATATAAGAGGGGGAATATTAATAAGACACTCTTTCTCAAACAAGAACATCAAGATCTCTTAGTGGTTCAAATTTATGTAGATGACATTATTTTTGGATCAACCAACAAAAGATTGTGTGTTAGCTTTGAAGAGTTGATGAAATTTGAATTTTAGATGAGTTCAATGGGATAATTAACTTTCTTCCTTGGTCTCTAAGTTCATCAGAAATCAGACGGAATCTTCATCAATCAAGAAAATTATGTTCATCAAATATTGAAGAAATACAATCTTGCTGATACATCTTCATGCAAGACTCCTGCTTAAATAATTGACAAGATTGTGCCTGATTCCACTAGAAAATCTATTGATCAAAGACTGTATATATCAATGATAGGATCCCATATGTACCTAACTGCTAGCAGACCTAATATAATGTTTGCTATGTGTGTTTGTGCTAGGTACCAATCTGATCCGGAAAAGTCTCATCTAAATGCTGTGAAGAGAATCTTCAGATATCGGAAAGAAAAACCCACCCTTGGCCTTTGGTATCCAAAGGATGGTGATTTCACTCTATACTCATATTCAGATAGTGATTTTGGAGGATGCAACAACAACAGAAAATCCACAACTAGTGGATGTCAACTAGGACCAAGACTTGTTTCATGGCAGTGCAAGAAGCAAACAAATGTATCTATATCCACAGCTGAGGCTGAGTACATAGTTGCTTTAGCTGGTTGCTTACAAGTACTTTGGTTGCAAAACCAATTGCTTGATTATGGTTACAATTTCCTGCAAACCCCATTCATGTTGATAATTTAGCTGCTATGTTTATCACTGCTAATCTAGTTCAACATAGCAAAACAAAGCATATTGAAATAAAATACCACTTTTTGAGAGATTGGTCAGAAAAGGGTTTAATCAAGTTAATCAAAGTGGATACAACAAATCAACTTGATAATTTGTTCACTAAAGCCTTTGATTAAGTTAGATTTAATTTTCTAATTGAGTCTTTGGGAATGATTAACTTAGATTAATCATCATCAACAAAGAGAAGCATATGTCTATCCTTGTAAATAGGAATCTATAAAATCCAAAAAATCATATAGAAAACCATATAAAAATACAAAAATATTGTCTTTATTTACTTATCAGCATGACATATGTTTGGGAAATGATAGTACACTATGCCTTTATTTATTTCTTGATTAATTAACTTGCTTTAAATCTGATTAGAAGTTCTTTGATATGCAAGTAGGTTCATCTTGAGTGGAAACTACCCTTAGTGCATGCCTAACAAAATGAAAATGTGATTGTTTGTGGGAAACTCCATTATAAGGATCAAGCAAGTAAGTCTTATTCTGATGTGATTAACTCACTCACTCAAGCACACTATGTAAAATACTTTATAACTTCTATCTTTGCATATCATATTCCCTTTATTTTGTGTAAACAAAGACCTGGGATTATGAATACCTTGGCGTACCTCTATACCTAACTGGTGTATAAAGTATGATCCTCATCATCCCTCTGTTTTGTGTAAACAAAGACCTGGGTTGAAGGCACCTCTGTTTTATAAAAGTAAAGATCTAGTGACTAGATGATGATCATATCTAAGCTCTCAAAAGAATCAATTGTGATCGATTGTATATTATTTAAAGAGCTTTAGCAACAAAGCATTAATAAGACATCAAACTTGTCTCTAGATAGAATCTATAACTTAATGTACATAGTTTCTAAGAGTGGAAAAGTGATGAGTTGACTCACACAAGGAGGACAAACTCTAATGTGAACTGAATGTGGAGCCCATAACAGTTAACTCTAATAAACACTGAAACATGATAAATAGCATGCCTAGTTGATATGATACTCTTGTTTGAATTTAAATGGTCCAACATACTTGCAATTAGGACTAGAATCAGATCATACTTCATCAAAAAATCTAACAGGAAGAAGTTTAGTGCCATAGTATGATCCCATTATATGTGTTTATATGCTTGTATATAATAATTCTTTTATTTTGTTTTATTTCTTTTTAACTTAGGATGTTTTATAACTTTTGGACTATCATTTGCCTTTCATGCTAATTTCTTCATACATTTATGATGAATGCTATATCTTATCATTAATCACAAATTTAGGGCGAGTAGTTAATGCATGAAAAACAATAAAATCTGAATTTGGATCAAAATTTAAATGAGGATATTGGAACTTGAGCACTAATTTGGCTGCTGGGTTCATGAAGTTTTTCAAAATATAAACCTTCTTGTGCACAATTGTCATGAAAACAAAGTCAACAAGGTCCAATAGCAATAAATGGTTCTATCACTTGATTAGGACCATACAATAAAAGAAGTTTCAATCTTTGCATCGGCATTAGCTATAATGCATTTTTAGCATCAACAGAAGCTACAGTGCATTTTCAGCATCTGCAGAAGCTACAGTGCATTTTCAACATCAACGGAAGCTATAGTGTGAAACTTAATAAAATATCACTATCCATAGATTGGTAAATCACAGATGAGTTAAGGTTTTTAAAAGCATAATTTATTTTCATAGATTAGTAACCTATGAAAATTTAAATTATTCTTCAGCAAAAGTGAGTTTTTAATTCTAAGTCATCCATAATTAATCTTCGGAATCCATAGAAGATCTACGGAAGCGGAGACTATCTATGGAATCCGTAAAAGATCTACGGAAGAACTAAAAACTATGGAAACAATAAATTTGGTAATAAGGATAAAGAGTCCCACATCATTAAATAAATGAATTTAATGTGTCCGAGTGAGTATAAATAATGTTTTTGACTTAAATGTTCATTACTCACTTTTTTAGACCTATTTCCAGACCTAGAAAAGTGGACTTAACAAACCTTTTCCCCCTTTCACGAACATTCAAAATTACCAAATCAAAACCTCAAACAAACACAATCTTGATCTCAGATCATTACTTCGTAGTGTTGATTCTAATATATTCTTCTTAAACTCTACTAAACAGATGTTGAATCGATTTGCAAAAGAGCACAAAGTGTGTGCATTTCTCGATGCTGCTGACCCTGTATCGGAAAGGTGTCAAGACATTATCAGATATATGCGGCGATCCAGGCTCTTTTATGGTTTAACAACACAACCTGTGATTCATCAAGCACATATAACTAATTTCTGGAATTCTGCATGCATAAAGGAGAATGGAGAATCAAAGGTCATTTTGGCAGATATAAGTACTGAGCACTTAAGAAAAGTTGAACAGACGATCAGAGAACACTAGAATTAGGAGATCAAGAAATAGGTCACCCAGATCATTACTTTGAAGGTAAAACATATCATAATCATCAATACTAAACTATTTGATTCTTGGTTATCATGAAAACTATTCGTATTCTTATGTTTGTAGTGTTGATTCTAATATATTCTTCTTAAACTCTACTAAACAGATGTTGAATCGATTTGCAAAAGAGCATAAAGTGTGTGCATTTCTCAATGCTGATGACCTTGTATCGAAAAGGTGTCGAGAAATTATCAGATATATGTGGCGATCTAGGCTCTTTTATGGTTTAACAACACAACCTGTGATTCATCAAGCACATATAATTAATTTATGGAATTCTGCATGCATAAAGGAGAATGGAGAATCAAAGGTCATTTTGGCAGATATAAGAACTGAGCACTTAAGAATAGTTGAACATACGATCAGAAGAACACTAGAATTGGGAGATCAAGAAATAGGTCACCCAGATCATTACTTTGAAGGTAAAACATATCATAATCATCAATACTGAACTATTTGATTCTTGGTTATCATGAAAACTATTCGTATTCTTATGTTTGTAAGGTTGATTCTAATATATTCTTCTTAAAATCTACTAAACAGATGTTAATCGATTTGCAAAAAAGCACAAAGTGTGTGCATTTCTCGATGCTGATGACCCTATATCGGAAAGGTGTTGAGACATTATCAGATATATGCGGCGATCCAGGATCTTTTATGGTTTAACAACACAACCTGTGATTCATCAAGCACATATAACTAATTTCTAGAATTCTGCATGCATAAAGGAGAATGGAGAATCAAAGGTCATTTTGGCAGATATAAGAACTGAGCACTTAAGAATAGTTGAACAGACGATCAGAAGAACACTAGAATTGAAAGATCAAGAAATAGGCAACTTTGAAAATGAGTACATTGAGAAGATATTTCTACTAATGGGTTATGATGGTGACTTTTAAAGAGGAGAGATCAAAAAGGGGAGATTGTGCAAGCCCTATCGGTTCTATGTTACACTTACCTAAAGTGTATCTCAAATAGGAAATCTGAACATGATAGATTCTCAAGGCATATCTCTTCTGGAATCACAGGAATCTTTGAAGGAAGAACATATAACTACTCAAAGTACATCTTCAATTGTTTATATGACCATATAAGAGTAGAGAAGAATGAGAAAATGTTCATGTTTCTAGGGTTCCTCCAACTAATCATTAATGCTGAGCTACCCAGGATAGAAAGACTAGGTGATGTTTTTGTACAAGGGCATCTGGGAAGATCTGTACTGAATAAGAGCAGTGGGAAGTATGAAGGAGAAGACATGTCCATGTTTGCTCATTTGGCAAATGCTGATGCAAACATTCCAGCAGAGCTGCTGTGGGAAGAACATCAAGAAGATACATCAAATGATGATGAAGAAGCACCATATTCTCCATCCCTATCACCCATACATTAGTAATCTCCACATCCCACAATCACCACCACACCATCAATCACCCATTCAACAACATCATCAATCACCACACCATCAATCACCTAATCATCAACAACCTCCAACTCCTAAACATCAATCACATGAGAGCATTTACACCGGTAAGACTGAGCTAGCCTCACAAAATAGTGTGTACACTGGTGATACCGAGTCTATTTCTCTATTCATTGAACAATAACTACAATCACAGCAGGAGCAGGAAGACCAAACTATTAAGTCTAGCTTAAGCTCACCTAGTGCAACCCCTGATGATGTCAATAATGATGATGTAGCTGCTAATCATGAAGCAGGGGAAGAAGAAGGAAATTATGTTGATGTAATTGCTTATCATGAAGATAACCTAAGTGAAGATGACATTCCTATGAAGAAGAGTTATCTATGCTGAATATAACAAACTGGTCATCAAGTCAAACAAAAGAAAGCAAAGGATTCAAGAGTTGAAAGTTGTGCTAAAAGAAAAGGATGATGAGCTGATGAAGCAAGAATTAAGAATTAAAAGATTAAGAGAAGATGCACAATGCAACAACGAAGTGATTGATGCACTACTTCAATAAGAAAAAGAGCTTAAAGAATCAGTGAGGTTTGAGAAGGCTGAGAAGGAGAACATGATTTTGGAAATTGATCATGTAACCAATTTTCTTTCTGCTCAATATGCTCTGCTAAAAAGAAAAGATGAAGAGATAAATGAGCTTAAGATGAAAATCTATGCCCTGGAATCAAATGCTGCTCCATCAACAAAACCATCAAAAGAATCCTCCGAGACTTCAAAGCCTATTATTCAATACCCCAGGAAGAGAAAGTACCTAGGTACTACACATAAAGAGGTGATTAATGTAGACAATTCACCTAAAAGATCAAGGCCTACATCTTCTGAGCACACTCCTTCAATGGATGTATGAACTTTAAAGCCTAAGTCTCATGATGAAACTAATAGTGATGAAGAATGGAAAGAGCTCATAGGTTTGAGGTTGTTGTGCATAGTTCTTAGTCAATAATGATTGAGAAATGTGTTCAAACTTAGTCGTATGAGCCTCCATGTGAATGGACAATGCTAATGGACCATACGCATGAATACCTTATGCTAATGGACCAGTCGCATGACTGAACCAGGAGACTGGATCAGTCGCACGATTCAAACATAAGATTGACTAAGTCGCACGACTGAACCTTCAGTCGTGCGTATGGATCAATCCCATGATTCAGTCGCATGACTGAACCATGCTAATGGTTCAGCTGTATGATTGGAAACCCATAACCTATAAATACCACCTAATTCGTGAGAAAACATAACACTTGAAGACTTTTGATATATACTCATAACGTAGCTGTCCAGAGCGTCCTGAAAGCCTGTTCCAAGTTCATAGTTTGCATCTAATCTTCTTCTACTCGTTCTTAACATTTCTTTAATCGTTATATTGATCGGGATTGTGTTCTCACTGATTGGATCACCAATCAAATAGGATTCCGCACTATTTAATCTGGTTTCACGCATTATCAATTAGTACTCCGTACGTACGCGGTCCTCAAATAAACTGCCAACGAAATTGCTTATCTGGTAGCAAAATTAGTAGCGAATTTAGGCAGAAATTAACCGATTTAAGTGTTAACTTATCTGCAGTTGTGTAGTGTGATCCTAGCCTAGAAGACATAGTTTAGAGGTTACTCACGGTATCCAGGTGAGTTTTAGATTCCCTTATTCGTAAGTTTACCATATTTTGGGGTTATTATGCATACTAAATATACATTTTTAAATGACCAAGATTTTATGACGTTTTAATAGGAAGATCAATTTTTCTATAAGGAAATGTGTTATATAAATGTTTAAAAATAAAATTTTTTTGTGCTGACCTGGAAATACGGCCCCAGCTAGGGGCGTTGCCCCTTGGATCCCCACTAGGGGTTGCTGCTCCTAGGACCCTACTATCCGGGGCTGCGACCCTCGAACCCCAGCTGTCCCGCGGAGGGTCGGTTATGTTTTATGATGACTAGTACTTGGCAGGCTGTGTACTTAATAAGTTAAGTATTATATATTAAAGTGGAAGATGATATTAATGAAAAATGAAACTTAATGAATTTTACCCCCGAGCCCTTTTGATGATGAAAAGTCTTGCAAGCACTATCATAGACTTCACTTACGTGAGTCTGATGTATAATGATTGATCCGTATTCATGAGTGGGCTATGTGCCTTGTAGTGTGGATCAACTAGCAGAGGTTAGCTACCATGATGATGTGTACCGACAGGGATCGACATTCGTTGTCGATCAACATGGAGCTCTTGCTTTGTGCAATCTCGTTTATGATGAAGTGAAAGATATGTATGAATGAAAGATAATGAACATGCTTATTAAGAAACAAATGTTATGTATTATGATGTATGCGTGGTCATTATATGATGAATAATGTTTATATTTTCTTATTTACCTAAACTAAAATTCAATGACCAAAGCTGACTTTATGCATTATAG
This sequence comes from Flaveria trinervia, assembly GCA_025506515.1. Classification (NCBI taxonomy): domain Eukaryota; kingdom Viridiplantae; phylum Streptophyta; class Magnoliopsida; order Asterales; family Asteraceae; genus Flaveria; species Flaveria trinervia. The sequence continues at coordinate 49,226,178 of CM046456.1, forward strand.
TGGTAGGTAAATGCTGATGCTGAGGATGGCACAAGGGAGCTACTTGCAGAACAATGGATGACATTCCTATTTATGAAATCTTTTATTGTAATTTAAGAAAAAGTACTATGTTTTATTTACAAATGAAGGACAAATGTATGAGTACAATATGATTTCCTAGTTTTAAATGAATGTCTAATTATTTCCGCTGCATTTTTTTGTTATTAAAGTGATTTTATGCTATGATTAAACAACTGTGAAGTTTCTCGGGAACGGGGCCTTACAAGTTGGTATCAAAGCCAATGTTTAAGAGAATTTGGTAAGTATTTTGAAAACCTAAACTTAAACTGAAAATGGGACCGAATGAAGGATGCCAATCCAAGTAGCTACATGCCATCAGGTAAAAGTATTCAAGTAAAACTAGGATTATATGTGTGTGCTATGTGTTCTATGTGCTTCTAGATTTGAATACTGACATGTCTTAGGATAGTGATTGCTTAGGATAGGATGGTAAGGTAAGTAGTTAATCACACTTGGCCACTATAATTAAGGACTTACCGTACTAATAATGATCTAAGCAATTATCTTGAATAACCCTTTTGGTGTTTAAATTGTATAGGAATAGTTATGGCTGGTAGCAAATTAGGGAAGGCAACCCATACTAATAATTAAGGACTTACCGTACTAATAATGATCTGATCAATTATCTTGAACAACCCTTTTGGTGTTTAAATCTTATAGGAATTAGTTATGGCTGGTAGCAAATCAGGGAAGGCAACCCGAGGAGGTGCTCGTGGCGGGCGTACTACTAAGCCACGTGTCACCTGGAATAAAGCTAAGGCTCCCGAGACTGTTCACGAGGAGTCAGACCCCCATAGTCACCCGGAGGGGGAGGGATCAGCCACCCTCAAATCCACTGTGAAGGAGGCTATCACTGATGAGCTGTACAATATTATGCAGAATATGTTACCCTCGGTGGTGATTGAGGTGATCGAGGCAGTTAGGGATGGAGAGAAAGCTGAGATGAAGGGGAAGGGAAATGAGAAGAATTCGGAAAGACCACTAGGAGGACTGAGGAATCCGAATAGGAGCCATCAAAACCTAAAGTGGTAGTTTATGATGATGACAGTTGTGAGGAATCTGAAAAAGAGACTACTAAGGGGTGCAACTATGGAGCATTTCAAAAGTGCATGCCCCCGACCTTTGATGGTAACGGCAATGCAACTGCCGCTCATCGTTGGGTCTGAGAGATGGAAGCGGTAGTGGAAATTAGTGAGTGCCAGGAAGATAAGAAAGTTAAGTTTGCCACTTATTCTTTCGTCGACTCAGCGTTGTGCTGGTAGGACAATATTGTCTAGGCTGAAGGAAAGCGATCAATAGCCAAAATGAAGTGGTCTGAGTTGAAGGAGTTGGTGCTGGAGGAGTATTGTCCCTATCGGGAATTAGATAAGATTGAGAAGGAGTTCTTGAATTTGGAGGCTGGGAACATGACTCATCAAAAGTATACCTCCAAGTTCAATAAACTTGTAAGACTTGTGCCAGACATGGTAACACCTGCATCCAAGACGATTAAGAGATACATGCTGGGTTTGCCCGTGGATATTAGGAGGCACATGATTGTGGCTAGACCAGGCACGTTTAGGTCTGTGGTGGATTTAGCTAGGAGGTTGTATGATAGAGAGACCTAATTCCTGTATAGAAGAAGGTGGAGAAATGGAGTGGGAACAAGAATGGAAATAGGAAGAGGTTCGAAGGTGATAACTTCAGGAGTGGAGAGAAGAGGATAAGAGTTGACGATCAGTCAGGGAGACGGGGAAATGCAGGTAAAGGAGGTGCTTGTAGAAAATGTGGAAAAGGTCATTCGGGAGAGTGTAGAGTTGGGACTAGAAAATGTTTTGAATGTGGGGGCGAGGGCCACTATGCTAGGGATTGTAAGGTGGTGAAGTGTTACCCGTGTGGCGAGATGAGACATGTGGAGAGGGACTGCAAGAAAGGAAAATCAGGAGGATTAGGAACAATTAATGTTGGAGATAAAGGAAAGGGTGACGGTTCGAAGGCGAAGGTGAGGGCATTCAACATAGCTCGTGAGGAGGCCAAGGCAGATCTAGAAGTAGTTTAAGGTATATTTCTGATAGACCATGGATATGCTTTTGTGCTCTTTGATTCTGGTGCTACTAGGAGTTTTGTGTCTGCGGCCTTTGTCATCTGTTGCATGATAAGAGTTAAAAGTTAGATGAGCCTTTTTGTGTAGAAACAACCATTGGTAAGTCCACTAAGGTAACTGAAGTGGTTGAGGATTGACTGATTGAGTTAGAAGATTGTAAGTTCCCTGCTAGGTTGCATGTTATGGCCTTAGGAGGTTTCGATGTGGTGTTAGGCATGGATTGGTTAGCTAGCTATGAAGCCAATATAGTATGTAGCAAGAAGGTAATTCGTCTAACAGTGCCCGATGGGATCTATTACGCTTCGTGGGGACAAGGTGTGCTATGTACCGAAGGTCGTGTCGATGATCACAGCTAAAAAGTACTTGAGACGTGGGTGCAGCACTTACTTGGCCTATGTAAAAGATGTGGATGCACCAAAGCCACAATTATCAGACGTGCCAGTAGTGCGCAAGTTTCCTAATGTATTTCCTGAAGACCTAACTGGTGTGCCGCCGGACCGTGAAATTGAATTCCAGCTTGATTTGCTACCTGGAGCACAACACGTCGCTAAAGCACCGGATCGATTAGCTCCTTCAGAGATGGTAGAACTGAGGGACCAGTTGCCAGATTTTTTGGATAAGGGCTTCATCTGACCGAGTATCTGTCCATGGGGTGCTCCGGTTTTATTCATCAAGAAAAAAGACGGTAGCATGCGGATGTGCATTGACTATCACGTGCTCAATAAGCTGACTGTAAAGAACCGTATCCATTACCAAGGATCGATGACCTGTTCGATCAAATTCAGGGTGCCAACTGGTTTTCAAGGATATACCATAGGTCTGGTTACCAACAACTGAAGGTGAAAGAACAAGACATTCCTAAGATAGCGTTTCGTACGTGTTACGGACACCATGAATTTCTCGTCATGTCCTTTGGAATAACCAATGCGCCAGGTGCCTTTATGGACCTCATGAATCCGGTATGTCGATCGATGTTGGATTAATCAGTAATAGTGTTCATTGATGACATCTTGATTTATTCAAAAAGTGAAGAAGAACATGCCGATCAGATTCGAGAAGTATTGGAGACGCTCAGAAGTGAGAAGTTATATGCTAAATTCTCTAAATGTGCATTTTGGCTTCGAGAAGTTCAATTTTTGGGTCATGTGGTTAATCATGAGGGGATCAGGGTGGACCCTGTGAAGGTTGAAGCGGTGATGTAATAGGAATCTCCAAAGAGCCATCTGAGATTCGTAGTTTCTTAGGCCTGGCTGGTTACTGTAGGAGGTTTGGATTTCTCCAAGACAGCTTCTCCTTTGACTAAGCAGACCCGGAAGGATGTGAAGTATGAATAGGGTACTGATCAAGAGAACACTTTCCTGGAACTGAAGATGAGGTTAACTCAAGCCCCTGTGTTGAGATTACCTGAAGGGAATGCGGATCTGGTAGTCTACTCAGATGCCTCGTATGCAGGATTGGGTTGTGTGTTGATGTAACAAGGGAAGGTGATAGCCTATGCTTCAAGACAATTAAAGGTACACGAGGCCAATTATCCTATCCATGATTTGGATTGGCTGCGGTGGTGTTTGCATTAAAGATTTAGAGGCACTACCTGTATGGTGTGAAGTGCACCATCTTCACTAATCATAAAAGTTTGAAGTATTTCATTGAACAAAAGGAACTCAACATGAGGCAGGGGAGGTTGTTGGAACTGATCAAGGATTATGACTGTGAAATTCATTATCATCTAGGCAAAGCCAATGTGGTTGCTAACACCCTTAGCCGAAAGGGATGACCCTAACCAATTTGGGTGAGGGCTTGCCAGATAATCATGACACCTAATGTTATGAACAAGTGAGGGAGTTTCAGGATGAGGCATTAAGAGAGGTCTGAGTCAACTTTGAAAGGATGAAATGGCAAGTTTTAGATTTAGGGGAAAACACCCTGGGTGTTAGAACCTGATCTGGGCAAATGTGGATCCCTCTCTATGGGGATCTGAGGGAGAAGATCATGGATGAGGCTTACAAACTTAATATCCCATTCACCCCGGTGCCACAAAAATGTATCATAATCTAAAGAAAGGTTACTGGTGGCCGTGAATGAAGCGAGACGTGGCTAAGTACGTGAGCAAGTGCCTGACTTGTCTGCAAGTGAAGGCAGAGCACCAAAAGCCATATGGGAAGATCCAGCCTTTGGATATCCCTGAATGGAAATGGGAACACATCACAATGACTTCATAACGAAGCTACCTCGCACGACGAGAGTAAGCGACACAATCTGGGTGATTGTTGACCGTCTAACAAAGAGCGCCCATTTCCTACCAATTCGTGGGACGTTTTCCCCTGAGAGGTTGGCAGGGATATTTCTCAAAGAGATCGTAGCTCATCACGGTGTGCCAGCGTCTATCATTTCGGATAGGGACATGCGGTTCATGTCCATGTTCTGGAAGAGGTTTCATGACTCAATGGGACTAGACTGCATATTAGTATGGCTTACCACCCCCAGACAGATGGTCAATCTGAAAGAACGATTCAAACACTAGAAGACATGCTACGAGCGTGTGTAATCGACTTTGGAGGAAGTTAGGATGAGCACTTATCGTTGGCGGAATTCTCATATAATAATAGTTACCATGCCAGCATTGGTATGCCACCTTATGAGATGTTATACGGTAAGAAGTGCAGGACACCCGTGTTTTGAGGTGATATCGGGCAAAAGGAATTGGGAAGTCTAGAAGTGATTGAGATCACGACCGAGAAGTCAGATAAGATTAAGGCATTCATGAAAGCCGCAAAGGACTGCCAGAAGTCTTATGCTGATAAGAGGCGTAGACCAATAGAGTTTGAGGTTGGTGACAAGGTTATGCTCAAGGGGTCTCCCTAGAAAGGGATCATCAGGTTTCAAAAGTAGGGGAAAGGTAAGCCCAAGGTTCATAAGGCCATTTTGTATTATCGTGAGGGTAGGGGAAGTGGCCTACAGATTAGAACTACCCGATGAGTTGAGTGGAATTCACCCTACGTTCCATGTATCCCATCATAGGAAATGATGTAGTTGTACCATTAGAAGAAATTGAAGTCCATGAACGATTAAACTATGTAGAGCAGCCGGTGGCCATCCTTGATTAGAAAGAGAAGCACTTATGTAACAAAGTGGTTCCACTAGTACGAGTAAAGTGGAGACATAGAAAAGGATCAGAATCTACATGGGAGACCGAGGAGGATATGAGGAAATTTTATGGGGGAGACTTGTAACACCTGAAAAGTCAAAACGAGTCATCAATGATAATGGGCTTAATTATTGGGTATTTAATAAAGTAAGGAAATGGGTTATGGGCTAAATTAAACTTATAGGCAAGAGCCTAAGTGATTTAGGGCCCATAATCAGCCTTTTAACCCATCTAATCAGCCACCATCTTCCTCATTTGAACTCTAGCCACCAAAATTCAAATAGAGAGAAAGTAGAGAGAGAAAATGAAGAAAACTCTAGATTTGGAGCTCAAAGGTTACGAGATTGAAGATCTAGGTGTTGGAGCATCAAATCATAAGAAAGGAGCAACAAATCCAGGTAAGAATCGGCCTTTAAACCCTTCTGTATATCAAACTCGGATTCAAGGGTGGGTTTTGAAAAGTTGCAAATAATCACATAAAGATCACATTTTTACGTATGAAAACATGTAAAAAGCTTAGATATAGCCTCATGGATGATAAACTAAGAGATTGGACGTAAAAAGTTACGATTTTTGGTTAAAAACTGGCTGGTTCGTAATTTTTATGTGATCAGCGAAATTGTCTGTGCATCCAATGAATTTGCATATTCAAGCTGGGAAACTGTGGGTTTCTGCGAAACTATAGTTTCGCAGGTAACTTCGTAGCCATTCCAATGAAAGTTGGGCGAAACTGGCAGTGAAACTATCAGCGAAACTCCCAGTGAAACTACCAACGAAATTGCTAGTGAAACTGCTTATCTGGTAGCGAAATTAGCAGCGAATTTAGGCAGAAATTAACCCCTTTAAGTGTTAACTTATCTACAGGCTGTGTAATGTGATCCTAGCCTAGAAGACTTAGTTTAGAGGTTACTCACGGTATCCAGGTGAGTTCTAGATCCCCTTATTCGTAAGTTTTCCATGTTTTGGGGTTCTTATGCATACTTAATATACGTTTTTAAATGAACAAGATTTTATGAGGTTTTAACAGAAGATCGATTTTTCTATAAGGAAATATGTTATATAAATATTTAAAAATAAAAATTTTTCACACTGACCTTGCAACATGGCCCCAGCCAGTGGCGTTGCCCCTTGGACCTCAATAGGGGCTGCTATCCCTAGGACCCTACTGTCAGGGGCTGCCGCCTCTGAACCCTCGCTGTCCCATGAAAGGTCGGTTATGTTTTATGATGACTAGTACTTGGCAGGCTGTGTACTTAATAAGTTAACTATTATATATTTAAGTGGAAGGTGATATTAATGAAAAGTGAAAATTAATGAATGTTACCCCCAGACCCTTTTGATGATGAAAAGTCTTGCAAGCACTATGACATATTTCACTTATGTGAGTTTGATGTATGATGATTGATCCGTACTCATGAGTGCGCTATGTGCCTTGCAGTGTGGATCAACTTTCAGAGGTTAGCTACCATGATGATGTGTACCGACAGGGATCATCATTCGTCGTAGATTAACATGGAGCTCTTGCTTTGTGCAATCTTGTTTATGATAAAGTGAAAGATATGAAAGAATGAAAGATAATGAACATGCTTATTAAGACGCAAATATTATGTATTATGATGTATACGTGGTCATTATATGAAGGATAAAGTTTATATTTTCTTATTTACCTAAACTAGAACTCACTCAGAAAAGCTAAGTGCATGCGTGGTCGTTATTTTTATGTATGCATTATGTATATAGGTTAACCCTTATTTGTGTTGATTTATGTATGATTGTACGTAAAACATTATACTTGGTCAATTTGTGAATTTGACTACGTGTAAGAAACATCTACGCATGAACATTTTGTTCTTCCGTAGATATGTTTCTTACAAAAACAATCATCCGAATATCTTCTGCACATGAACAACCAGCTCTGAAGTTCAAGTGAAGATACCTTCGAAAGAACAAGAAAGCTACGGAAGAACAAAGTAACTTCGGAAGAACAAGATAGCTTTGGAAGAACAAAGTACCTTTGGAAGAACAAGAAAGCTTCGGAAGAACAAAGTACCGTAGGAAGAACAAGAAAGCTTCGGAAGAACAAACACCTATGGAAGACTATGTAGCTGTGGAGTCCAAACAATTTTTTTTAAATAATGCAAGTATTACTAGTCAACAAGTCAACAAGATAATTTCGAATCCTAAAAGATCCGGTGTTTCCTTAACAGAAACAATAATTGTTTATAAATATGGATCCTAGGTTTCACATCAAAAAGAACATACTGGATGAGGCATAACAGAATCAAATCGATGGCAACAAAAAATCACATCGATTCACACAATCAAACACAAACCCTAGCATCCGCCACATAATACATCATCAACATTCATACGATCAAAGCATATATTGTTTATTGCATTCATTCTTTATTCATATGTAATCATTAATTAGTTTTAATAAAATACTTTTGAATCAAATCTTGTTTGCTTATTTATTGTGTTCATATCATTGTGTTCGTCATAATAAACATTTACTTGATTTTATATTTATTCATAAAAACAATTAAACAATAGTTAATGATCATTCTGCAATCATTAGCTTGAATCTCTTCTAACACTAATAATTCCTGATTGCGATCCTTGGATTCACAGATCTTACAATCAAGAACCTGTAAAGCTCTGATACGAACTATAGGATAGTTTAAGTGATGGTCAATACACTTAGTCTGATAATAAGGAGAGTGTTTAGAACACATAATAGATCAAATAGGGAACCCGGACTTTGGTTATGATACTATGAACACACGTAAACAAGAGACAGAAACTTAAGAACAACAAAGGAGTTTGCTTTTTATGATTGAAGTATATTGGTTCTCAAGTTCTATTACAAGTATAAGAAATAAGTTAGAAGGACTTGAGATTCTTTATACTACATGCTACAACTAGCTATACTTGGAAGGCCAGCTGCATACATTTGATCTAGACAACAAAATCAATGTAGAGTCAAAAAGGCAGATTTGCCTTTTTGACTAGTGACTATGATATGTCATATCTCACATCCTAATATATTACAAAAAGGATAAAAGTACATAAATTAGAAAGTTATATAGTTACAAAAAGCATGGACCATTCACCAACTTGTATAAGTTGGCGAGTCTTTAGAGTTGCAGCGAAAAGTTGGTCAGCTTTATGAAAAGTACATTAGAGAAAGCATGTTCTTCAAAGTCTTCGGAAGAAATCTATCTTCACTTTATAGGCTTCAAAAAACTTTTTCTTTGAAGCTTTAGAAGACTTCACTTTAAGCTTTGGAAGATATTGGTCTTGGCTTTAGAAAATTTACACTTAGATAATATCTGATGTAGGGTGTAAAACTTCTGAAGCAACTTCTGCTATGCATTAAAGCATGCATGCAAGAATGACTTGTTCTAAAATGGGTGTATCAGCTTTTCATTAAGCCTTACATGACATCAACTTCTGCGAACGAATTTACTTTAGTTAGAGAACGCCACATCATGATATTCTCTGAGTAAGTTTTTACCATGATAAGAATGTTACTGTTACCCTAATAGTAAAACCCTTAGCCTATACATACGAGGCATAGGTGCACACTTTTAGTAACGGATTGCTATCGATTATAACTTAACAAAAAACCCTAGCAACGCTAACAACAACCACAACAATACACACTAAATCATTATTAGAACCATAACAATCAATAATTGCAATCATTCAAACATTATTTGCTCAATTGTAATCGTTAATCAGTATTAATGGAAATATTTGAATCAAACGTGTATATTCATTTATTACATTCATCTATTTTACATTTATCTGAATTGTTCTTCATTGATTCAAATTACGATTGTTATTTAATCATCAATCAATTAAGCAATGAGTAGTGATAATTCCGCGATCACTATTCATGAAATCTAACTTGATAATTCCTGTATTGATAAGCCAACCAACCTTCAAAGTGGGAAAACAAAGTTGATTTCAAAGGATGGAAAATCAGGTTCAGGAACCATTCCCGGGACGCTCACAGCTGGTCAATCATCGCATATAAAACGTATATTTACATTATCTTTAATAAAACATTGCAGTGGAAATATTTAAACAACCATTTCATTTCATTATAATTGCTTTTGAAAAATAATACATCGATGACACATTAAAAAATATTTGTTGCGTTACATCACCAAAAACATTATACAAAATGGATGCCATCCAAAATGAGCCAAGTAGCCGCCCCGTGCCATCCTCAACAACCATTATCTGTCAACTAGAAATACATAAAAGTCAGTATTGTTCAGTGAGTTCTAGATTTAAAATAAAATATACTTTATTTTCATTAAAAACCATTCTTACATTCTTAGGCGATCAAGCATAATACGTACACATATATAATATCATTATTATCTTCATCATTCATTCGTTAACTTTCATTCATTCATCGTACATCATTATTATCGTATCATTCACTTTCATTCATATCTTCCTTACTATTCATTACTTCCATTCTTTACTTCTTTCTGGATCAATATCATCAACTATACCCCAAATGTATGCACAAATCGGGTACTAGGCCAAAGGTCATAAATGACTTCCATAACGCACATAGCCTAGCACCAGCACCGGGGCAAGCAAAAAAGGTCCCATCTATATACTACACCCCAAATGTATGCACAAAGCAAGTACTGGACTGAATATCATAAACGACTTCCATAACACACATAGCCGGGCACCAACACCAGGGTGAGTATTCACTAAACCACACACAGTTGATTTTATGACATTTTAGAGTCGTGCACCTCCATACATTTGCTTGCAAGACTTTCTTTACTTTCACTTTTACTTTCATTAATGAATGCATTCTTTCATTACATTCCTCTTTTCATTATCTTCCACTTTACGTTACATAATACTTTCATTTCATTCATAACTTTCAATGTAAAACCATGGAAAATAAACGTACATAATAAGGAAAATAAACATAAACACACAAAACACCACCATACAAGGCACCATGATACGTTATATAACAATCATCATACATGCCATAACATACCCCATTTTGTCATAAAAAGTCAACTTACTTCACCCCCATGAGCATCCTAAGTCAAAGCCTACATTTCACTTTTTCCCCAAAAATCAGAAAATAAATCTAAGTCTTAGGTGCATGGGCACTATTGGGGCGCATGGGCACTATTGGAGCGCATCGCCAACACTTAGGCGTCTAGGCAACAATTCTAGGTGCATGGGCACTATTGGGGTGCATGGCCAACACTTAGACGTTTTGGGCACATTTCTAGGCGCATGGGCACTATACAGGCGCATGAGTGCCTGGGCGCATGGGTTTTCTAGGCGTCTGGGCACTTAGTCAAATTTAGCCTATTTCTAGGCGCATGGGAACTATTTGGGCGCATGGGAACACTTAGACAGTTTATTTCTGGGTGCATGGGTCACTATTTAGGTGCATGGGCAGTCTAATTCACACTTATACAACTTAATTCAATCCCCGATCATCATCTAACATGTTCTAAGCTCAAATCTTACATTCTAAGCATTAAAAAAAGAACATGGCAACATCATAACATCATATAACACCCAAAATCAAACCCACCCGCATACACATTCACACACATACATACGGGTGAAAACCCATTTTTATAAACCTGTTCATACATGCATTTCCAGACCTAAATTAGTTTAAAACAAGTAAAAAAGAGGTTCTAGAACTCACCTTAGCAACTATTGGGTATGACTTCCTTCAAAACCTGTTTGTTACAAATTCAACACCTAAAACCCACCAAAACACACACAAACTAACACACAACACATAAGTATACAACCGAGGCAAAGGCCAGTTAAGAACACCACAAAACCATGAATTCTTACCTTGATTTCGGATTCTTCTTCTTGTTCTTTAAATATCCTAAAGTTTATGCTCTTTCTTTATCTCTTTCAAAAAACCGAAGAGAAAGGAGAGTGTGAAGAGGGTGTGGGCGACCATACCACCTTTATGCACCCACGTTTCAAAGTTTTGTTCTTTTTGATACTTTTTACCCCTCAACTCGGGTTTTATAGCTTTTCTTTCTTTTGAGCCTCTAAAATAACCACGTGATACACTTTAGAAGATTTTACACTTAGAATATTTTTGATGCAGGGTGTAAAACTTCCGAAGCAACTTCAACTCTGCACTAAGAGCATGCATGCAAGAATGACTTGTTCTTCAGCTTTTCATTAAGCCTTACATAACGTCAAATTCTGCGGACAAATTTACTTTAGTCAGAGAACGTCACATCATGATATTCTCTGAGTAGCTTTCTTGCCATGATAAGAATGTTACCATTACCCTAACAGTAAAACCCTTAGCATATACATACGAGGCATAGGTGCACACTTTTAGTAACGGATTGATACCAATTACAACTTAATAATAAACCCTAGCAACCCTAACAACAACCATAACAATACACACTAAATCATCATTAGAACCCTAGCAATCAACAATAGCAATCATTCAATCATTATTTGTTCAATTGTAATCGTTAATCAGTATTAACGGAAAACTTTTGAATCAAACGTGTTTATTCATTTATTACGTTCATCTGTTTTACATTTACCTAAATTGTTCTTTATTGATTCATATTACGATTGTTATTTAATCATCAATCAATTAAGCAACGAGTAGTGATAATTCCGCGATCACTATTCGTGCAATCTAACTTGATAATTCCTGTTTCGATCAGCGAACCAACCTTCAAAGTTGGAAAACAAAGTTGATTTCAAAGCATGGAAAATCAAGTTTAGGAATCATGTGAATTACACTGATTCTAATTTATCGGTGTCCATAATTGAAGGTCCTTATATTCCACTAACACTTGGACCTGATTACAAGGACAATAATCAACCCATAAGTCTGAAGGATCTATCACTAAAGGATGCAAAGAAGATCAAAGTTGACATTAGAACATATTGTATGCTTACTATGGCTTTAGCTGAAGACCTTTTAATCAGGTGTGAAAATTACGAAATAGCAAACTCGTTGTGGACGATTCTTCACACTCTTTGTGAAGGGAGTGATGAGATCAGAAACATTAGGAAGGATACATTTCGCTCACAATATGAAACTTTCCATTATATTGAAGGTGAATCTATTCGTCAATAACTTCACTGATTCATGTAGTTGGTGACTGAGATGAAAATCTTGGAGTTAAAATACACCAATGAGGAGTTAAACAAGAAGATGCTCCATACTTTACATGAAAGTTGGACTCAAACAGTATCCATGTTCAAGAATACCCTTGATCTTAAAGCCATTGGGCTAGATACATTGGTAGCTAAAGTGGAAGCACTTGAACTGGATGAGAAAACAAGAAACAAGAGTGTAAAAGCACCCATTGATCCATACTATTTCAAAGAAACAAAATGTGTTAGAAGTGCTTTTATTTCCAATCATGATAATGGAAGCTCTTGTGCTTTGAGTGATGATGAAGAAGAAGTTGGTTTTTATGCTTTAAGGCCATCCAGATCCAACTGGCAAAACAATTCATCAAGGAAAGAGAGAGGAATCCTTGATATGGGAAAAAGCTCACCTACTGCATCAACAAAGGCATCCTTATCCAACAAAACAACAATCAAACAAAACCAATTACTATGGTTTTAGACTCAGAAGAATAGAAGGCAACTTTTGTAGCATTCAGTTCAAGCTTTCAAGCCTATCTGGGTAGCACATTGACACCAACACACATTTGCCAACAAGATCTTAAGGAAATACATCCAGATGAAGTTGAAGTGATGGATCTACAATGGCAAATGGCCATGATTGTTTACAGAGCCAAAGTGTATCTGAGAAGAAATAAAGTATTGGTGGCTACAGGTAGAACAACAAAGATTGGTGTTGATAAGTCCAAGGTGAGATGCTACAAATGCAATTTGTATGGGCACTTCTCAAGGGAATGTAATCAACAATCAAAAACTAATATGAAACAAAATCAATAACATTAGTCTTAACAACATCAGTCTTATCAATAATCAGCAAGTCAAGGAACCTTCAAGCAGCCTCAACTTACAAAGTCATCCCCACAGCCACAAGTTCATTAACAGGACCAAGCAAAACCAAGGAAACTGGTTGATCATTCTGCAAAGTGGAAAATGTGATGGGAGCATATATAAGAAGGAGGTATTGTAGGAAAATCAAGCTTTGATGGCCAACCGTGGAGAACAAAGTCCAACCTATGGCTAGAGAGGTAAGGGACAAATTGTGTTCATCAAGTTATGTTGAAGAGGTAGAGAGATATAAAGTTCATGCTTAACAATTGGGTAACAAAGTAAATGAAATAATGGTTTTGAATGAATCTCATGTAAGAGAGCATTAATTTTTTCAGATCAAAATCACCTTTTTACAAAAGGCTTTAGATAAACCTGTTTCTAAATATTACAATTTAAAAGCCCAAGTTCAGCATCTGACCACATCTTTAACAAAATCCATGTCTGATCATGCATCAACTTATGTTAAATTTCATAAGTTTCAATTATTGGCACAACAATATGAGAAATTGTTAAATTCTCATTTTGAATCAACGAGCAGGTATGGGTTGGGATTTAATATTGTTGCACCCTCGTTGAATGATAACTATACCACTTTACCTGAGTCAATGACCAACAATTTATCAAACCATTTTATGCCAAGCACCAAATTTGAACTAAAAAGTGAAATTAATCAATTGGTAAATGGTAGTGATACTGAGGTAAGTGAAACTGGGTCTTCTGAATCAAAAGTTTTAACATAAAATGACTTAGAATTTGACTTTGATAAGTGTGATGACTTGGGTGATTTTGATGAACATGATGGGCACAATATTGATTGTTTGGGTAAGGGAAAGAATGTTCCATTTGAACCCATCATGCCCAAAGTTCTTGAAAAGATCAAGATACCTTATCCTCCAGAGCAAAGAAACATGTTGAAGACAATTTACAAGAGGATAACTCAGCTGAATGAAGGACTTCATGAGCTCAACAAACAACAAAAATTTCCTTCAACAGCAGCTGAAGCTGGTGTCAATGTCAAATCTACAAAAGAAGTAAAAATCACTTTCGAAGAAAAAGCAAAGAAAGCACCATCAGTAGAACTTATATGAAAGAAGAAACATGTTGATCTATCAACAACATCCGTAGGAGATCTATGGAAGCAAAAGTTAGCTGAATCAACCAACATCAAGAAGAAATCCAAGCAACAGAAAGCTGTGACTCCTAAGCAACAAAAACCATGAGCTGCTAAACAAGAACCCTTTGACATCATGTCTGGGAATGGAAAGGATTCATTAGTTGCCAAATTTGAAAAGGAGTTGACTACTCAAAAGTAGATAAAGAAGAAGAAAATGATTTAGTCTGCAAGTAAAGCAGAGCATAAATATTGCAAGTGGTGTAATATGCATAATCATAACACTGTTGAATGTTACTTCAGCAATTATTGCTCCATATGCATTATGAACAATCACATGACTTTTGATTGTTATTTTAACAAAAATTGTGCTATTAATAACAAGAGTAACCATTCTACTCAGGAATATTATTTCAACAAAAAGAACAAAACAAAGAGTACAAAAAAGCAACAATCTGAGACGGTTGAATGAGACTCACAATCAAGTAACAATCAAGAAGATTCAAAGCCAAATAAGCAGCAGCAAAAGAAAAAGATGCCCAAAGCAAAGCATCGACCATCTACTAATGATAAACCAATAAAGAAGAAGGAGAAACAACATTCTCAACTCAAAACACCTCATAAGAAGGTAGAGTTAAACGAGAAGATAGCTAATGCTAATGAAACCTTCTTTGGTCATTTTGAAAAGGGTACTCAAATACCATAATCAAAATCAAAGGATGGTGAAACTTTCTTCAATCAAGGTTCATCATCAAATTCTAAGCAGAAGAAAAACAAAGAGAAAGCGAAAGAAGTGTTTATGAAACAAGAACAAAGTACTTCAAGCCCATCTTCAACAGAATCATCCTCACCACAAGAAAAACATAATGAATCAATTGAGTCTAAAATCAAACTTGAAAAGTCAAGACTCGTTCATGAGGGAGTAACAATTTTAGACACAAGTGGTAAGCCTAATATCATTAAGGCATGGGTTCCAAATTCTAATTGATTTCATTATATGGGTAGGAACAAACATGGAGGACTAACAACAAGTGGTATGTTGATAGTGGTTGTTCTAGGCATATGACAGGAAACTATTCTCTACTCCATGATTTCAAACATAAAAATGCTTTATATGTGGCATTTGGTCGGGATAAAAAAGGAGGTAAAATTGTTACCGAAGGAATGGTAACAAATGGTGTACTCAAGTTTTAGAAAAGAAAATATTATGAAAATTTATAATACAATTTACTGAGTGTTTCTCAAGTTTTTGATCAAAATTATACCACTTTATTTAGTAGCACTTACTGTTACATCCTTAAGCCATGTTTTTAGATTCTAGAAGATTGAATCCTATTTAAATCATCAAAAAAAGGAAACACATATGTTTGGATATGAACAACACCTCTATCATAAGCAATGAAGCGTGCCTCATTTCTAAGTCTTCTGAAGATAAATCTCAACTATGGCATAGAAGGCTGGTTCATTCTAACATGAAGAACATGAACAAACTGGTGAAAAATGACTTATTCATTGGACTACCAAAGAAATAATTTCATTTTTCTAATCATTGGACATCATGTTATACAATAAAACAACATAGGATGTCTAACAAATCCAAAACATTAAACACAAAAACAACAACACTTAAAATACTTCACATGGATCTTTTTAGTCCAATCAATGTGATGAGCATTGGCAAGAGGCAATATTGTTTGGTGATTGTTGATAATTTTACTAGATTCACATGGGTCTTTTTCTTAAAACAGAAAAGTGAAATACCAAAAACATTAATTTAGTTTATCACTAAGATTGAAAATCAACTTGATTTAAAAGTCAAAATCTTAAGAGGTGATAACAAGTCTAAATTTGTTAATCATGTTTTGGATTCCTTTTGCAGAAACAAAGGCATAGCAAGGCAATTTAGTGCACCAAGAACTCCACAACAAAATGGAGTTGCTAAAAGAAGAAATAGAACTCTCATTGAAGCAGTAAGAACAATGCTAGTTGATTCACATTTGCCAATCACCTTTTCGGCTGAAGTAGTGAGCACAACATGTAATGTTCAAAACGTGATGTTAATTGTCAAAGAACATCACAAAACATCATATGAGCTGTTATTTAAAAGAAAACAATTTATTGGACATCGTAGATCTTTTGGGTGTCATGTGTCTATCTTAAACACAAAAGATAAATTAGGAAAGTTTTTTGAAAAAGCCCATGATGGTTTATTTATT
Organism: Flaveria trinervia; assembly: GCA_025506515.1. Classification (NCBI taxonomy): domain Eukaryota; kingdom Viridiplantae; phylum Streptophyta; class Magnoliopsida; order Asterales; family Asteraceae; genus Flaveria; species Flaveria trinervia. The sequence continues at coordinate 49,242,824 of CM046456.1, forward strand.
GGTTACTCATCAACATCTAAATTAAATAGAGTTTACATTCCATATAAAAATATTATGCAGAAAACACCTAATGTATCCTTTGATGAATCCTTACTTCTAAAATCTTTGAAAGGATTATCCTGGCTGTTCAATATAGATGCTCTAACAAATTCATTTAACACTGATTATTTGAATGTTACAGGTTCTATGGATACAAGCTATCCATATGTACCTTCAAGTATGAGTGAAGTGCCATTATCTTCTGATCCTCCAAGACTACAACCACACACTTCAAGTGTTGCTGATCCTGGCCCTTCATCTCCAACAAGTAATGCCGAGCTTAATGGAAATGATATTTCAATTTCCAAAGAAGTAAACAAAGTATCAACAACAGTTAACTCTACATCTACAAAAGTTTCTAATGCATCCAGAGAAATGAACACTACATCAACAGATGTTTTTTCTACATCAGTAGATATTCCATCTTTCAGAGTCGCTCCATTACTTTCAAAGGAATACAACACATCAGCAGGTCAACAAACAACTTCCATAGATGTTCCTGTACCTCCTATGGAAGTTATTCATACACCTATCGAGACACAAACTCATGAAGATAGTTTTCACTCAGCTTTAAAAGATCAACATGATTAAGATTTTGACTACTTTGTTGATTCTTCATCTTAGTTAGATCCATCTCCATCTACAAATATGACCAACTTGGAATCATCCATTCAAGTCGCATCCATTCCAACATCAAGAATTCATAAGAATCATCCAATCGAAAACATCATTGGTGATCTTAATGAAAGAACCATAAGAAGCCAAGGGGGAGTTACCAATATTTGCCTTTTCTCTTGTTTTCTTTCATAAGTGGTTCCTCCCCACATCACTACATCATTAAAAGAAAATAGCTGGATTGAAGCTATGCAAGAAGAACTTCAACAATTCAAAAAGCAAAAGGTTTGGAATCTTGTTGATATTTCTGAAGGCCAATATCCAATTGGCACAAGGTAGATTTTCAAGAACAAATTAGATGACAGAGGTATCATAGTAAGAAACAAAGCAAGACTGATAGCATAAGGTTATACAGAAGAAGAAAGGATAGACAATAATGAAGTCCTTGCACTAGTTACAAGGATTGAAGCAATTAGAATCTTCCTAGCCTATGCTTCACATAAGAAGTTTACACTTTACGAAATGGATGTAAAATATGCATTCTTATATGGTAAATTGATGAAGAATTCTATGTTGCTCAAACTCCAGGCTTTGAGGATTCTGATGACCCACATAGGGTATACAAGCTTGAGAAAGCTTTGTATGGTCTTCATCAGAAAGTTGTATGAAACATTATCATCTTTCTTGCTCAAACATGGATACAATTAGGGAAAAATTGATGAGACTCTCTTCCTCAAGCATGATCATCTAGACCTCTTGGTTATCTAACTCTATGTGGATGACATTTTTTTGGCTCAACAAATAAGAGATTGTGTGAAAGCTTGATGAAATTTAGATTTCAGATGAGTTCCATAGGAGAATTAACTGCATGACCGGTGAAGGGTAGTCACTTACAACATAACAACACAATGAAGAGATTAACTTGACTAATCAAACAGTGAGACTGGATTAACCACAAGAGATGATACTGACACAAGTGAATAAGAGACAGAACAAGATAGCAAAATACACAAGGAGATGGTTTTCAAGATTGAAGTATATTGCCTTCTCAAGTTCTATTACAAGTGTTACAAAGCATAAAGGAAAGTTACAAGCACTTGAGATACATATACTACATCCTATAGCCGTCCATACTTTGAAGGCTAGCTGGATACATTTAACTAGACACAAAAAAATCAGTTGCAGAGTCAAAAGGCAGATTGCCTTTTGACTTGTGACTATGACATGCCATAGCTCACATCCTAATATATTACTAAAGGGATAAAGTACATGAAGTAGAAAGTTACAGACATAAGACCTCAATGTATAGTTACTAAAAGCATGGGTCTTTTCACCAACTCATGGAAGTTGGTGACTTTACAGAATTGTAGCGGAAAAGGGTCCAACATTATGTAAAGTACATCAGATAAAGCATGTATACTAAAAGTCTATGGAAGAAATTTGTCTTCAACTGTTGGCTTCGGAAGACTTTTTCTTTGAAGCTTCAGAAGACTTTGTCTTTGAAGTTTCGGAAGACTACAACTTTGGCTTTGAAAGATATTGGTCTTGGCTTCGGAAGATTTCACACTTAGAATATTTTTGTTGCTTGTGTGAAACTTCTGAAGCATTCTTCTTCAATGCACTTGTGCATGCATGCAGGAGACTTTAAGTGTTTGAGTTGCATCAGATTTAACATATATTCCTTTTATTAACCTTCTTCGTTAGTTTACAAGTTCATCAAAAACGAGATGGCATATTCATGAATCAGGAGAAGTATGTTCATCAAACCTTGAAGAAATACAACCTTGCTGACACATTCATGCAAAACACCAACATCACTAAATAGATAAGATTTTACATGATCCTAAAGGGAAATTAGTTGATCAAATATTGTATAGATCAATGATAGGATCTTTAATGTATTTAACTACCAAGAGACCTAATAAAATGTTTGTTATGTGTGTTTGTGCTAGGTACCAATCAGACCCTAAAAAGTCATACCTGAATGTGGTTAAGAGGATTTTCAGATACCTTAAAGGAAGCTAGCTGTTGGACTTTGGTATCCCAAAGCAGGAGACTTCAACCTCTCCTTATATTTTGATAGTGAATTTGGAGGGTGTAACAAAAGAAAATCCATAATTGGTTGATACCAAGGCTGAGTATATAGCTGCTTCAGCTAGTTGCTCTCAAGTATTATGGCTGCAAAACCATTTACTTTAATATGGTTACACTTTTCTTCAAACACCAATACACATTGATAACTCAACTGCTCTATTCATCCCTACTAATCTAGTGAAACATAGCAAAACAAAACACATTCATAAAAAACATTCACAAAACATATAAATACAAAAAGATTGTCTTGTTAATATGTTTTCTGTTTATAGCATTCATATTCTAGGAAATGATAGTGCACTATGCATTTGCTTACTTAGCTGACTTTAACTTATACTAAAGACTTATCAGATGTGATTTGATATGTGAGTTGGTTCACCTTGAGTAGAAAATAAACAACTTCGTGCCTAACATAATGCTTGGATGACTAATTACGGACAATTCCATATTAAGGAGCAAGCAAGTAAGTCTTATCTTGATGTGATCAAATTACTCACCTAAACACACTATGTTCTAACAACTTGTAACTTCTATCTTTGCAAATCATTTTTCCTTTGTTTTGCGTAAGAAAAGACCCGGGTTTATGAACACCTTTAGTTTACAACTGTAAACACCTGGTGATCTGTTTATGATCATTATCATCTCTCTATTTTGTGTAAACAAAGATCCAGGTTAAAGGGGCCTCCATTTTATGAAAGTAAAGACCTGACAACCTAATGATGATCATGTCTAAGCTCTTGAAGAATCCAATATGATCAACATATTAAAGAGCTTATGCATAAATCATCATTCATAATATTTCACAGATATCTTAAGATAACGCTTATGCTATAAGGCATATGGTTTTCAAGTGTGAGAAAGTGATAAGTTGACTCAAAAATGGACGACAAACTCTAATATGACTTAAATGTGAAGTCCATTTTTGTCCATCTTTAATCAACATCATAACATGATAATCAACATGACATGTGGACCATATACTCTTGTCTGAATTTAAGTGGATCAACATACTTGCAATCAACATTAGATCGGTGTCTATAGATGTTAATCCAGGATAATCACACTTGAATCAAATCATGAAGATTATAGATCAAAATATGCTAATCACAATCAAAACCCCTTTGATCTTCAATTAGATTGCTAATAATGTGTATACAAGTAATCCCTCAATCTATTAGTCATACAACCATTAACCAACACTAATGACAATTAACATATTTATAGTCTAGACTAATATTCACTAATTGCACTTAACCCCCTAGACTTAGGCTAATTAAAGAAAATTACATAGTAATCATAAACATGACTAAAACAAGATAAAATATATTTTGTTCACAAAAAATATATTTATTACAATAAAAATCTTAGTTATCTAAATGTTCAACGTCTCGTCTCGGTTCTTTGTCTTGAACGTGTCATGTTTGACTTTTGTGTTGACTTTGACCGTGATATTGACTTTTGTTGACTTTGACTATGTTGATAATATAGACTATCTTGTACACCTCCAACAATACTCCCCCTTAGTCTATCATTATCAACGTCTTTAAACGAAATCAGCACCGAGAAGTCAACAGTAGAAAGATATTCAATTTGAATCTTTCTTATTTTGAAATTTTTTCATTTTGAATCTTTCTGAATCTGATGAGAAAGATTATTTATCTCATAAGCTCGCCCTATTTATGTGCTCCCCCTTTTTAAATGCAACCTTTGCGTGGATATTGAAACAAAATTCCCAAATCTCTAATCTTGAATGCTTCAGAAGATGTAGGAGGAGGATTCTTAGCTCGGTATCTTTTGCAAACTTGAGGAACAGGTTCTTTGATCTGGTACACTGCTCAACTGATGATTGGCCATCACTTACAGCAAATATCTAAAACACATTCACAAACACAATCTCGACATTTCTAATTAGATCATTTCATTTTAACGAAATAAACCCGTGTTTATTTGTGCTTGAAAACAAGCGAACCCGTGTTCGGTTGTACGCAATTTGTGTAAAATGCATGAAAAATGATAAAATGGTAACAACATAATATGGAAGACCTAAAAGAATTTTGAAATAAAAATTTATTACAATTTTTATTTTTATTTATACATTTATTATAACATATTTTTTTATCTATTAACTTTTTTATAACCGAGAACTGAATCGATCATGAGATCACATCCTCAAGATATACTTTAGCACAAAGATGAAATTAATCATTGACAAGCAATAAGATCACACTGATAACTGAATCTAATCACAGTCTTTGAATGATTTTTAGATTCTCAAACAAATCAATAAAAGATTTCTTGATTAGACCAATCTCTTAAACCCATGCCCAATCTCTTTCAACAAGCAAGAGATAATTTGTTAAGGTTGGATTAAATACTTTAGAATGCTAGGACCCCACAATAATTTGGCAAAAACCCTCACCCAACCTCAGCATTTCTTGAATTTTGTTACTCTCTTTATAGAGCAAGGCGTGTGCAGTAGTGTGCAAGTGATTATCAACAGAATATTACATTCTGTGATGAATTTGTTGGATTCTTTATGCCCAAGACACATAGAACATTGATGTGGTTAGTACATTATGATCCAAGTCGGGTCATACCCAATAACAAGCTTAGCAAACACCAAATAATATTTAATTGATGATATGATCATGCAATTAAATAAATACACCAATTTAGAAAATGGGTTTTCTATATAAGTTGCATATGAGATTGAACAATTTATAGGGATATTTTGTTCATAGATATTGTTTGTAATGTTATTTAAGTTAGTTAAATAATATCAAATAATAAAGGAGTGTGTATGAGTTATACAAGTAAAAGGTTAATTATATATAACTCAAATTAGTGACTAGTTAATATTAGAAAATTGGGTGTTTAAGTTTTGGGGGGAAAACCCAATTAAAATCTATGTTTCGGCCGCCCCTTTGCTTGTGGGTGTGCCTTTTGTTTCTTGAAAACAACACACACTTAACTAGTCAAGACACTCCATCTTCTTCTCTCTCTCTCTCATTCAAGAACCATAAGAACAAAAGGTTCTCTCCTTTCTTGAAGAGATTCTCGGCTGGAAGGTGTTCCAGCAGCTTCTTCTTTCGGTTTTTGGTGTACAAATCCTAGCAAGAATGGTCTATGCTTGATGCTTGTGGGTATGGAAGCTTGAGGGCACTTATCCTTGGTGTTTTGGCTGTTTAACAACATCATTCTCTTCATCAACATCCCGTTTTTCAGCAGCCTTTGGAAGGTAGTTCCATGGTTTGATTTTGGTTGTTATTTCTTGTTGATAGCTAGTTCATACACATATATATGATCCTTATGTTCTTGGGTTTGTTGTTGTCATGATATGTGCCTTAATTTTCAGATTACAAATGATAATATTAAAGTTATATTCCGCTGCGTTTTCATGTTTAAAAGGTTAAACTACTTTGATATGGTCCAACAAACCCAACATTGGCATCTAGAGCTGGATATGTGGATGACTAGCTTCCATTCTCCTTGTAAAATTGGTTTTATAGGACTTTAACAACCTTATAGGGCCTGTTTTGTGGTGATGTTATAAATCCCCAACCTTTCAAGGTTATATCTAACATGCTTGTGATTAAACCTTGAATGAAATCTATCAAATGATTGATTGTGTTTGTTTGGACATAAACCCTAAATTCTTGGCTTATGTTGGCTGAAAATTTAGGGTTGAATGGGGATTTATTTGGTTATTGAATGTTGTATATGATGATTCATATTGGTGCATAACCTAGCCTTGACCTTGTGTTGATTTGGTTTTGAATGGATGTTTGTTTTGGTTGATTTCTTTCATAATGGGTTGTAATATTATTCTTTTATGTTTGTATTTGGATGTAATTTATTTATTCATTCAATGGCATTATAATAGATAGATTAAGTGTGTTTTCTTTTATTAGAAAATTTGTATTAGGATATAAATTTTGTAAAAGAAGATGCACAAGATGGAAGAACAAAAGGAACACACAAAGAGAAGGACTTGAAGCATTTGGATGCAACTTCAAGTGGGGGTCTTTGGAGATCTCATCTTTTGTGTTGCGTTCAACCCTTAGGAAAGACCAAATGACAACACTTGTGATGGCAAACAAGTTTTGTCAACATAGTGGCTATGGTTATGCACATGTGGTTGTTTTATATATGCTTGTTTGATTATTCATTTTATGTTGATTGTTTGATATGTGGATATGCTTAACAATCTAAAAAAATTATCATAACAAGCTGAATTTTTTGGTTCCTAATCATTAAGTGACTAATAAAAGGTTATTAAAAGGATTAATGATTTCAAAATAAAAGAGGTTTTATTAAAAAAGGAACCATAGGGTACCATGTATTTGACAGCATGTGAATACAAGGTACATAGAGTTTTCATAACTAGAATTAATGGAAACTTAAATCCCTTTGAAAACAAGTTAAACACCATCCTTTTACACGACACTCGAATCACTTAAGAACTACCTGTGGGATAAAGGTCACCTAACCACTTTTAAGGAACTTGTGTGTTTGAGGTGGGCTTAACATATTTGTGGGATAAAGGTCACTTAACCACTTGTATGTGTAAACTCACATGTGTGTGTAAGTAGGACAACTTGAATTGGAAACCATGTGCATAGGGTCACTGAAGCATGACATACAATGGTGTTGATGGGATTTTACATGCCGACTAAACATAAGATGTTTAACCAATCCCATAAAACTAGAAGTTGCAATAGGTTGCAATTGTCAAATGTTGACTACCTTGTTAATTTAAATAATGGGATAAAGGTCACCTAACCATCATTTAAATGTAACGTTGGATTCTAGATTTTAATTATTAATTGTCTATGAGATGTGTAAAGGGTATTAATAATTAAACTGCAATTTTTCAGAAATACTAATATGAACTTTGTAATTTTGTAGAAATGGCCGCAAACAATAATGCTACCACGCTGACCGTCCCTACCCTATCGCTGAGAACCATCTTAGAAAGGGATCGTCTTAACCATAATAACTTTATGGACTGGTTTCGAAACTTGAGAATTGTTCTCAAGCAAGAGAAAAAGGCCTATGTCCTTGACGATCCCATTCCCGACCAACCCGACCCCGAGGATGTTGAGGCCTATAACGATTGGCTTCAATACACTGAGGATTCCATGCAGGTTTCCTGCCTCATGTTTGGAACTATGATTCCCGAACTCGAAAAGGATTTGGAGCATCTTGGGGAATATAACATAATTACCCAGTTGAAGGAAATGTTCCTTCAACAACCTAGGGTAGAGCGCTTCGAAACGGTTCGAGCGCTTCATGCGTGTAGCATGGAAGAAACCCAATTGGTATCATCTTATGTTCTTAAGATGAAAAGCCACATTGATCGCCTCGAGAGACTTAATTGCCCCGTCTCAAAGGATTTGGCCACGTATTTGATCCTTAATGGCCTAACTAAAATGTTAGGACCTGGTATTTGACCGAATACCTAGAGATTAACGTGTAAACCAGATTAAATAGTGCGGAATCCTATTTGATTGGCAATCCAATCAGTGAGAACACACGAAGAATCAATCAAGAATTGAAACTAACATTAGAAATCGATTAGGAATTGATCTAATGTGTTCTATGAACTTGGAGAACGAATTGAGAGGTTTCTGGACGGCTAGGGTACGTCTGGAATCGTAAATAATAGAGAGTCCTATTTTTCACGAATTGAGTTGTATTTATAGGTTGGTATTATTCAATCGTGCGACTGAACCATTAGTTTGGTTCAGTCGTGCGATTGAACCATGCGGTTGATTCATTCGTACGACTGAGTGTTCAGTCGTGCGACTGAGTCAATCGTGTGAAGTTATTTATGCGTATGGTTCATTCGCATGAGCCATTCGCATGAGAACTTCATTAAGTTAAGTTTGAATGTTTTAGTTAATATAACATAATGTGAAACCATTCAAACAATCATAAACCCAATCAATTCAATCACGACTCATTAGTGAAATATTAAACATCACAACTAACAAACAATTTATGTCATTTCATTAATCAATACAAATTACATCATACTCAGACAGACAAGATTCATTACATTTCAAATCATGATCTAGGGACATACATGCATCAACAACTCCCCCTTGGACCTAGATCTATCTAATCTCTTGTCTTCTGCATAACCTCCTTATACTTCTTGTACTTCTCCTCCTTAGTGACTCCTGCGTGAATCTCAAACGCAAAACAAAGTCGTATAACGTTTTGGAACTGGAGGGCTTGTACAATGTCTTGTGTGTCATAGAACAGTGACCACTTGTATAATGTATAAACATCATTAGCAGACAAGCTGGTTAGCCACATCGGGTTGAATACCCTGATAGCATCCATTTGGCCCTCTTTATCCAGAACTATGACAGCTTCAGCAGTTCTCCAATCATAGTACCACCATTTGAAGTGTGGAGTGAAGTCCTGTGTCATTTCCCTGAGAGGGATTCTCGACATAGTGTGCGGAGGACTCCACTTCAACACAATCTTAGGCTTGCCAGTACTGGCATCAACCTCAGACCTTCTTATATACCTCTTAGGCTGTTGTGGTCTGAAGTTAACCCATCTGGTGTGGTACTCCTTCTTCAGGGCAGCCTCGAACTAGCCTGACATTTTTCGTGGGTTAGCATACAGCAGCTTTAGCTTAGCCAGCTGGTTGAGCTCAAAACCAGGTAGAGTCTTCAGATCATGTGGAAATCTGAAGTACTCTATGCCATGTTCCCTCTTAACTGCATACGCGTTAAGGTCATCAAAATAAGCCCATGCAATAATCCTGCCTGACACCTTATAGTGTTTCTTGACTCTGCAGAGCTTGGTGTAGGCATCTTTCTTTGGTGCAGCACGCTGGGCTCTAACTTCTTCAAAACAGGCAGCCCACTCAGCCTTTCGAATGTCTACGTCATCATTTGAGGCTTGGGCTGTTCCTTCGGTCTTTCCTGTTTCCTGCTCCATCTTGTCTAGTACCTCAAACATATCACTGACTAGGGACTCACCCAGATTGGGGACTACATTACCCTCGTTGTCAGCGTACTGAGGGTACTCTTCTGCAGTAATATCTTCAACCTCAACTTCATCAACGTCATTTAGTTCTTCGTCACTGGTTGAATCAACTGTTGGAGCATCCTTGACAATTTCATCAGGATTGAGTCTGAACATCTCTGCCAGTTGCTCGTTAGATAGGTCATGAATTATTTCACCTTCTTCAGGGGTATAACTCACAGACCTTCTTACAATCCCTTGCAGATCAAGAGTCATGGTTAGTTGAGTCTTGACTTGTTGAAGGGGAGCAATGTCAAACTCATCCCTTTGAAGGTTTGGATCTGTTTGATTTAAACATTCAATACATAAACCATTAGTAAGTAATCAAACATATTTATATCAACTTAATATATAAACATTCAACACACTTGTTTTTCATTCCGTGATTCAAACACAAAATAAATAAATACATAAGACATCTAATCTGTACTTTTGTCTTGAATCCTGGGCTCATCGCTCGGAGGAGCAGAAGTGGTAGATGGCTGATCCTGTCGATTCTTCGATCTTCGCTCTTGACCAGAAGCAGAGGCCGATGCAGCCGCATCCCCTCCTTCTCCTTCGTCATCATCATCTCTACCTTCTGTCCTTTCTTCCTCTGTCTCTTCTTCATCCTCATCATCTTCCTCATCATCAACATCATTTGCATCATGACCATCTCCATCATCCCTATCACCCTCCTTTATCTTCAAAGGCTCATCCTTTGATCCCTTTAACCTCAGCATAATCGTCTTGTTGGTCGTCTCCAACTCCTCTATATGTTTGGCTGATTGGGCCTGCTGGTCCTGGAGTTGGGACATCTCGACTCTCCTAGCATCGATTAGCTGGGTCTGCTGCTCTATCACCCGAGCCTACTCTGCCAACTGCTGAGACTGAGCAACAGTCAGATCGGTCAACTGGCGAATCTACGCCGCTTTCTCTTCATCTGCAGCTAGCAGGCGCATCACCATACGGTTAAGCGCTGACAGCTGCTCCTCTACCCCGATGAGAGGTAGAGTAGATCCATATACATGTGATGGCTGGGTTGAAGGTCCGGCATGATGTGAGGTGGTGGTGGTGGCTGTGGTGGTGTAAGTAGTGGCAGCAGTGGTAACGAAGGTCAGGCGACGCTTCTTCTTCTTCAGTCCGTGGGGTTGAGCCATCCTCTTCCTCCTAGTCCCGGTGGAAGTGGATGCTCCCCCTGTAGCTCTGACCACTGAACCCGGAGCATAGCTTGGGTCAGTCTCTCTCTGTGGAGTCCCGAGGGTGTTCACGAACCACCCTAAGCCCGTGTTCTGTGGGAACTACTTTGCTTCCCACAGTCCTAGTGAGGGGCTTCTCATCCGACTCCTCCTCCTCCTCCTGATCACCAACAATGAACTCCAGATGGAAACCGGCCGTCTGAGCCACCTCTCCGTAGTGTCAGACCCCGCGGAATAACATCTGACTTAGTGCCTCTTTGTGTAGCAGGCATAACATCCCCGGTGTTGCCGCTATCATCATCATCAGAATCCATATCTGGTAGGAGCAACCTCTCATCATCGGAGTCGCTGTCATCATGACGCCATTTGCGTCTGCCAGGCGCCACATACCTCTCGTTGGCCAGGTGGCCAATCAGTCTCTTCACTTGGGGTTTTACCTGCTTTCCCCTGTAAACTCTCATCCTGCCCAGAGTAGTATCATCCATAATCTCTAAGGCCACTGCGTCATGATTCTCTTTGGGCAACTGTGGCAGCTTCTCGTTGAAGAGGAGCTGTAAAAATCTGGGGTACATACAAAACCCCTATTTACCCTTGACCTCCAAGTTCTCCACTAAGTAGGAGAATATCATGCTGGAAAAACTAAAGGGGTGGTTCAGAACCAGTGCCACGTAGGCATTTTGAATCTGGTCTGAGAGGTCGTCAAACCCACCCCTCCTCGATGCAACACACTTGAGGATCACGTGTGCTAAGTACTTGTACTGGGGGCTCAGGTTTCTCTTGTTGAGCACACCTGAGTTGATATCCCCAGTGTACTTTATCCTCAAGAAGCATCCTCTCACTATGAACGGATGTAGTTTAGTAGGATGATCAGTGTCATCCCCAAACTCTAGGACCCTCTGAATGTCGGCAGCAGAGATCTCAATATCATGGCCCAATATAGAGCTCCTAATACCTACGGCTCACGAAAGCGGTCCACCGAGGCATTCTCCCAGAATGCCTGATGGAGTGATCTATATGGCGTGCAAGGCATGGAGATAGCCTTATGAATTCGGGATCGTCTCAGAAAGGCTATTATGTCAGTAAACTCGGCCCCGTTCCTGGTGGTGTGATCCAAATGAGCACAGATGTTGTGCTTTGGATTTATGGACCACCTTTCTGCCATTTACCTGAAACACACAAGACCTAGAACCATTAGTACATAAGATATGAAAAATTCTATTTTAAGTGTAAAGTTGAAAGTCATTCTGATTCATTCGTGCGAATGAATCATGCGACTGAAGTCAGTCGTCTGTTCTTTCATGCGACTAGACTCATTCTGATCAATGTGACATGCGATTGGGTTTAGTCTGCTGACTGAGTCTGCGAATGGTTCAGTCGACCGACTGAGATCAATCGTATGGTTCATTCGGCTGAATGACCCAATCGCCAGATTCAATCGTGCGATTATAGTTCATCCGGACGACTAGTCGCCTGTCTTAGTTGTTCAGTCGCCTGTGGTTCGAGGCTTGATCAACACAAGTGATTTAACATGGATTACCGGTTCAATATACTCGCATTCTTGTTACTAATAACCTATTAACCTTAATTTTAACATTTTGCATAGTTTAAGTAGGTTATTAGGTTGCGTTCTGTCTGTTTCTTGTTTTCGTTCGAATATTCACCACATTATGGTTCAATCCTTCTGTTTTCAATGAAACAAGACTTCAATCTACCTGTATAATGAATGGCGAATGTTAGTGAATCAAAAGCAATGATAAACTAGTGCTAATAAAATTTTGGCAGAGTAACGGTAGGGAGTGCGATTTAAGGGCGATTTGGGAGTGATGAGTGAAATGCGATCGACAGAGCCCTTTTAAATACTGAAGCTGGGCTCAGTCGGTCGACTGTCCTCAGTCTCCCATTTCATTCGGACGACTCAGGCTCAATCGTATGATTAGCCCAACCAGTCGCATGAACTTGACCGACTGAGATTCAGTCGGTCGACTGGTTCAGTCGTGCCTTTCATTCGCATGTTCAGTTGACCGAATGAGTTTCAATCAGTCGACTGACTCATTCACCCTCTTCCAATCGGTCGAATGGGCTATTCTGATGAGCCATTCGTGTTAGTGGAAGCCATTCGCATGGTTGGTCCATCCTCATGGTCCAATCGTGCGAATGGGTCACACTTAGTTAATTTTCTGCCATTTATACCAATTTACATTTAAGCCCTTTTAAATTAATTGAAATTAACGTTATGAGCCTTTGATCATCTCAGACATGATCACTTTATCTTGAAAACATTTTGATCATCTCAGACGTGATCCTTTTAAACACTTTAGTCACCTCAGACGTGACCCTTTTAAAAACACTTTGTCACCTCAAACGTGACTATTTTAAACTTTCAAAGCACATATGGTCATCTCAGACATGACCCTTTTAGTGATTTGATTCCTTCTGATTTTCCTGATGTAGCCCGACACACGCCTACACTTAAAACAGCTAACTAATTTTAAAACCTTAAACTAATTTCATAAACAAACTTAATTTTGGCTTTTTGTGAGAGATAAATCGAGAGATTGATATCTACGGGATTTGGTTCGGGAGTAGACAGCTTCAACTTAGATTGATCATATCTGGACCAATTCAATTTTGGAATCATACAGGTAAGTCAAATCATTTGGGACTTGTTATTAAAACTTTTTGATGCTTAAATTCTCGGTGTTCATCCAGAGTCGTTAGCAACTTAAGGAAATCATACTGAAACTCTTAGATTTTCACATTGATTTGAACTCTTGAGAATGTAGCCACTAAGATTGTCAATATGTTTGTCCACTTAAATCCATACACAGACTTTTGACGTAGACTGGTGACTGATTTAGGTTTAATTATTTCAGCTAACATTTGTGGATCCCACACTTATATGGTAATCAACATTCCTCAGAAGTTTTTGAGCGGTCTACAGGCATTATTACAAGAAGAGACTATTCTTAGAGCTTTCAAAGAGAAACCTGTCCTCAGGTCAGTGCCATCGCATAGCAGAGAGGCGGCAAACAACAATGAATTCTAGAATATCTAGGTTATGCTTATCCTCAGGTCAGTGCCATCGCACAGCAGAGAGGCACACAACCTATCTCCTTGTTAGAGCAGCTTATCTTATTTTACACAATATGCACCAACAACATAAGTCATTAGTTTTATTGCATTTGTCTTTCATTTTTTTCTTGCTTTGATCTAATTATGGTCATCCGCACACATTTGTGGCATTTAAATGCTCATTACCCCTTATTGGAATATATTTGATTATGTTAACCAGTGATAAGATGGAAGCCCACAGTCAGTTGAACAACTTAGTTTGAGCTTGAGATCACCAATCAGGTCTAATTGTCTATTGTGTTGAATCTACCAACATATCATTTGTGGTCTAGCAGCCTCTAAGTCTACTTTCTTTGTGTCACCTTAGGAGTTGCCAGTTTTCTATCATCTTCCCTTTTTATATTGCTTAGACTACACAGACTTATACTTTGAACTTTTGCATCTTTTCAAAACTTAAATTTTTTAAGTCCCTCTTGATTTGTTTCTGTGTACTATCATGTTCCAAAGGTATTGAATCGGTATCACAGACACAATCTACCTTATTTCAGCTAGTTACCCCTTCTTCCTCATTTGATTTTTTTTTATTTTTAATGTTAACTTGCTGACATATTCTCCCCCTAAAATACTAATATCATTTCTGGTTTAATTATTTTTGGATTTTAATAAACAGTAAAATAGCATGAGTGTAAATATAGCAGACGAAAATAAAACAGATAACATAAAAAAAATAAACTTTAACTAAACTACATCGGACTACACATTATTATCATCAGGAATTACCTCACTTTTCTTTTTAACGCCGTTGACCTCTAGCAAATATTGAAAACGTGGTTTATCAAAGGCTTAAGTATAGAGGTCAGCACGTTGCAAATCAGTATTAATTTTAACCACATCAATTAAGTTCTTTTCAAAACAGTCTCTTATGAAGTGGTATTTAATACCGATGTGCTTGGTCTTAGGATGTTGAACCGGATTTTTAGTTACTGCAATTGCAGCAGAGTTATCAACAAAAATAGGAGTAGATGAGAATTTTAAACCATAATCCCGCATTTGCTGTTGAATCCAAATGATTTGTGAACAGCAACTTGCAGCAGCAACATATTCGGCTTCACAGGTTGACAATGCAACCGATGTCTGCTTCTTACACTGCCAGGTAACTAATCTTCTCCCAAAGAATTGACACCCCGCTGATGTAGACTTGTAGTTCATCTTGCAGCCTCCGTAGTCCGAGTCACTATACGCCGTGAGCTCAAAATCATCATCATGAGGATACCACAACCCTAGTGTGGGTGTACCCTTTAGATAACGAAAAATCCTTTTGACCCCGATCAGATGATTGGCCTTAGGTTTAGCCTGATATCTAGAACATAAACATGTCGCATACATGATATCAGGTCTTGAGGCAGTGAGATACATGAGGGATCCAATCATTCCTCGGTACATAGTGGCATCTACAAGATCTCCATTCTCATCAGGTGCTATATCATGATTCGTAGCAGGTGGAGTCCCAGCAGCAGAAGCATTCTCCATGTCAAAGTGACTGAGAATGTCTCCGACATACTTGGTCTGATGTAGAAAGATCCCATTAGGTGTTTGATCCACCTGTAACCCGAGAAAGAACTTCATCTCCCCCATAGCACTCATCTCAAACTCTTTCTTCGTCACTGCTTCAAACTCTTTGCATAACTCTTCGTTCTTTGACCCGAAGATTATGTCATCAACATATATCTGTACAAGCAGTAGGTCGCCATCCTTTTCTTTAATAAACAGTGTACAGTCAATGACTCCCCTGCGAAAGCCGTGTTTCACAAGATGAGTCGAGAGTTTCTCATACCAAGCTCGAGGAGCTTGATGAAGCCCATATAAAGCTTTGTCGAGCTTGTAAACTCTATCCCGATGATAAGGGTCTTCAAATCCCTCGGGTTGACTTACATAGACTGTTTCCCTGATTTCCCCATGAAGGAATGCACTCTTCACATCTAATTGGTAGACTTTAATCTTCATGTACGATGCATAGGCAAGGAAGATACGAATAGCTTCCATCCTTGCCACGGGTGCAAACACCTCATTATAGTCAATTCCCTCGACTTGGCGAAAACCTTGAACCACCAGTCGAGCTTTGTTCCTGATAATGACTCCTTGGTCATCCTTCTTGCATTTTAGTACCCATTTGGTGCCAATGACTTTAGCACCTTTAGGTCTATCAACCAGAGTCCATACACCTAACTTCTTAAACTGCAGAAGTTCTTCTTGCATGGCACTCACCCACGCCTCATCATTTAGTGCGTCAATGACATATTTTGGCTCAACCTGCGAAACAAAACATCGATAAGCACCATCATGAATGTAACCTTTCTCCATAACTGAGGCGTAATCAGCTGAGTATAGCTGATTTTGGGTTTGTACTCCTGATCTGACATCCCCAATAACATTGTTAAGGGGATGATAGACGTTTAGTCATGATCCTGTAGTAGTAGGCATAGCCACCTCCGAACCAAGATTGTGAACATTTTGTTATGCATCTGAGGAAGGTGGAGTTTGAGGTTCCGAAGTCGAAGGTGCATCACTCATGGAAGCTTGTGGACTTTCAGGAACTGGAACCTATTCCTCCTGACTGTTCTGGTCATCTGCTTCAGTTTCATCTTCAGAGGAGGAGTCATTGTCATCGACTACCCCCCCTGACTGAGTAGATGATTCTCCCTGTGTGCTAGATGGTGTATTTAGAATATCATACATCATCCTAGTAGCTAACTCATCATCTGAGGGAGAGAGAGGGATGTTGAAGGACTTGAAGAATCCATCATAATCGAAGAAGTATGCAGGTCCTTTGCCTGTAGGTGGTGTGGTATATCTCTGAACGTTGACATTACACCACACTTCTACAAGACCAGTTGAATTATTGTAAACTCGCTTGTTCGGTATGTTGTATCCTAGAAAAATTCCTTCATCTGCCTTATTTGCCTTCTTGTGTCTTCTTCAGAAGTGTACACGGCGCGCCAAAAGGTTCAAGATACTCCAAATTCGGTTTGCGTCTTTGTAGTAGCTCATAACATGTCTTTCCGTGGCGCTGGACTATTAGGACTCGATTCAGTGTATAACATGCATTTGCCACTGCCTCATTCCAGAATTGGATAGGCAGTTTCGAGTCTGCCAACATAGTCTGTGCTGTCTCTATCAAACTCCTGTTCTTTCTCTCAGCAACGCCATTCATCTGAGGTGTGTAAGCAGAAGTGAATTGATGCACAATTCCCTTTTCCTTGCAGTATGCCTCCATCCCTTGATTCTTGAATTCTATCCCGTTGTCTGAGCGTACTTGTCTAACTTTTCGCTTGTAGAGAGATTCCAGTGTGGTTACTAATTCCTTGAATGTCTCCAAAGGTTCTGATTTGGATTTCAGAAACATTACCCAAGTGAACCTTGAGTAGTCATCAGTGACCACAAAACAGTACACGTCGCCTGCAATGCTCCTTGTACTAACTGGACCAAACAGATCCATGTGAAGAAGCTCAAGAGGAAGTTCTATTGAATGAACTTTCTTTTCCTTACGAGACTTCTTTGTCTGTTTGCCTTTCTTGCAAGCTACACAAAAGTCAGGAAGTTGGAAGTTCTTGACATTTACTCCTCTCACTAAATCCTTCTGAATCAAATGATTCATCTTCCTTTGACTAATGTGTCCCATTCTCCTATGCCAGGAGATTGAATCCTTCTCAGTAGCTTTAGATAGAAAGCACTGCACCTCATGATACGTTGTAGCAGCTGTTGACAGATCCAAGACATAAAGGTCTTTATATCTTGAAGCAGTCATTAGAACTTGGTCTCTGGGATCATATATTCTTTCTTCAGCACGTAACACTTCTGTTGTCGAAGATGACTTTAAATCCTTTATCACAATTTGGGAAACAAAAAGTAAGTTGTTCTGAAGTTGTTGAACGTAGTTCACCTTATCAAACTTAACTTTCTGATTTCCCACTTCTCCCTGAGCTGTGATATAGCCTCCATTGTTTCCTGCAAAGGAAACATGCCCTCCTTTTATTTGTTTGACGTTAGATAAAAGGGCTCTATTTCCTGTCATGTGCCTGGATGCTCCGCTGTCTATAATCCACGAGTTAGTCTCAGCACTGTATCGAACACCCTGCACATACAAAGTAAATGAATTAGTTTAGGTTAGGAACCCAAGCTTTGACTGTCTTGGGTTTCCCAGAGGCATCACACAGCATAAACTCCACCCATTGACCCTTAGAGGGTGAGGGTAGCTCAGGTTCCTTCTTGTCATCAGTATCAGACACGTAGGTTGACTTTTCTTTCCATAAGCCAGATTTGTGCAATGCCTGTTTATGATAAATAGTCGTCTGGCTTGCAAGTTGGACTTTAGGTTCACTAGCTCTTCTAGGTGGAGTTAAGAGCTCCTCTTAGAAGACTTAGGTTTTGAGTCCTGAAATTCAATCTTCTTCCTAGGTGTCTGATAATAAGTACAGTAGGAAGCAATGTGTCCATATTCTCCACAGTTGTAGCACGCTCTGCTATCAACTTTATGATTAAACTTTCTTTGTGGAGAGGTGCGTGACACTCTAGTAACATCAATCACTTTAGGTTTTGACTCTTGTATGTTTGATGTTTTCTCTGGTTTAACAAAATTTACTGTTTTAACCTGTTTAACATGTTCTATTTTTTGGTTAACTGGTTTTTGACTTGAAGCATGTGAGAAAGTAACATTTGAAGTCCTTTTAGGTTCTGATTTGACTTTGTTAGAACTTGACTTTAAGTTAACTTTTTCAAACTTCTTTTTCAGATTAACAAAGGCATTTTCCCTTTGCCTTTGAAGTGGTCTCCTTTTTTTGTTTCCAGTGTCAATAGATGAACATAGGAATCTGGATCACTCACAAGAGGAGTAGTCACTACATGATCCTTGATGGGATTACTACTTAAAGGTCTAGACTTAGTGTTCATCAAGGTCTCAGGTGGTGGTGGAACCACTTTGTAGCCCAGTCCCTCCCCGTTGTTCCTTTCTTTTACTAAGTGTTGGACTATATGCGACGAACTAGTCCAACTATGCAGTTTCTGTTTTAGTGAATTTACTTCTACTTCTAGAACTGCCTTTTGTTTCTTAGTGTCTTCTAGGGAGTTTAGATAGTACCTAATGTCATTTTCTTGGTTAAAGGCCACTACTTCGGTTTCCTAAGTTGTTTAGTCAATAGGTCTATTTTTTCTTTATAACTATGCTCATTTTGTTTTAGTACTCTGTTAGCCTCAGTGCATAGACGTAAATCTTTTACTAAGTTATCATTATGATCTAATAACCTAGCAAATTTTTCATCTATGCTATTCCTAAAAGTATCACAATTAGAACAAGCATGATTATTAAAAATTTGGTCAGTAGTACTTACCTGAGTTGGTTCAGAAGAGTTAGCCATCAGTGCAGCATCAGATGTCTCTGGTTCTGGTGATTCTGATTTTTCTGTCTCTGACGTGGAAACTTCCTCATTTGGCTTGTAACTGACCTGGCTGCAGTTGTTTCTTCACTATGTGACATTGCTATCTTAACTGCTAGATCACCTTCACTCGCAGAATCATCATCAATATCCTCAACACTGGCAATGTTAGATTCTCCTGGTGAGACAAACCTAAAACTCCAATCCTGTCCTTCATCATCATGAGCAGTCAAGGCTTTTGGATCCTTGTTTGATGAAGTAGAACTGGAGGCTTGCTTGTCTTGGCGAGTAAAGGACGAGAACGGGTTCCCATTACCCGTCTTCTTTGGCTTGACACATTCTCTTTTGAAGTGCCCCTTCTCTCCACAGTTGAAGCAGGTCACTTTGCTCTTGTCAAAGCCAAATGTGGTATCCTTAGTAGCTATCAAGTTCTGTCCAGTCTTCTTAACAAACTTCTTCGCCCTACGGACAGCGCTAGCTAAGGCCCACATTATATCCATCCTCTCAAGCTCCATTTCATCCACCTGCTCGTAGTCCTCATCTGCCAGATGGCAGTTTCCAATCTTCCCAGCAACAAGTCCATCATATGAATGAACCACTGCTGCTAAAAGATCCATATGCTCTCGAGCTACTTCTACGGTCACATTACCGAGGTTCTCGATCTTCAGTTTGGTAGCACTTGCTTCTGATCCAATATAATGAGTACATGATGACCCAGACGTGTCTGATCCAGAAGGAGAAGCATGTGAAGGACCTGACGAGCTAGACACAAAAGCAGTCTGGAGTGGTGCTCCAGATGTCTTAGCTTGAGGTGTGGCGTTGTATAAAGCTGGATTTTGTGTGTACGAAGACTTCTGAGCTCTATACTTCATCCTTAGTGCTTCTTCTCGCAACTTAAGAATGAAGTTATTTATATCCAGCTTTACAAGCATTCCAGTCTGTCTCAGGTTAGACACGAATGTAGCCCACTTATCAGGCAATCCATCTGCGAAGTTGCTTACTTTCTCTTCCATAGTCGTTTCCACTCCATGTGTATGCAATTCGCTCATCAAGTGGTAGAATCTGTCTATGAATTCATCTAAACTTTCATTACCAATTGATGAGAAGTTATCGAATTCCTTCTTTAACTCCTTTGCCTTGATTGCCTTCAGTGACGCATTCCCATCATATCTCTTCTCTAGCTCATCCCACAGTTTCTTGGACTGCTTGTTCTCTGAATACTGGTGGAATATGTCTTTGGGGATAGACTGAGTGATCAATGCATAAAATCTTTTCTCTGCATTGTACTTTACTTTCTGTGCGTCTGTCATCCCGCTTAACGTTAGCTTAACTCCATCAGCTCCCACCGGTGTACTATAACCGATCTCAATGACTTCCCACAGATTAGGATCTACTCCATTAAGGTAGATCTCAAAACGTTGTTTCCAGTGGGGAAACTCATCTAAAGTCAAAAGCTTTGGTGGTTTATTGTGATTCCCCACCTCACTCTCAAGCAACAGCAGGTTCTGTATCCTTGAGTCCTTCCAGCAGTAAAGGCTGACATCTGATCTTCCATGACTAATAAACTTAGAATCTAATCAAACAAACTTTCACTGATGCGACTGAAGGATGCGAATGATCTAATCGTGCGTATAAACTCTGCGACAGGTTCAATCGGGCGGCTGAACTGGGCGATTGGTTCAGTCGTGCGAATGAATCTGGTGCGTATGAGCTATGCGAATGAACGGTTCAGTCGGCCGAATGAGGGTGCGACTATGTCCATCGTGCGTATGAGCAATGCGAATGGAGTCCAGTCGTGCGAATGAGTCACTCGTGCGACTGAAGCTGCTGTTTTGCGAAAATTTCTAGGTTTGACGGGTTTCAGCCGTAAAGATTCGAAATTTCACAAGTTCTAATCGCCTAAGTCCGTAGAAACCAAACTTCGATGAGCAGGGAACTTCCAAGATCACTTTTGATGCCAAAGATTGCGTTTTTTAGTGCAAAAACACAAACTTTTATGCAATCTTGATTGAATCAACACGTAGTCAAGAGTCAATGCTCTGATACCACTTGTTAGGACCTGGTATTTGACCGAAATACCTAGAGATTAACGTGTAAACTAGATCAAATAGTGCAGAATCCTATTTGATTGGCGATCCAATCAGTGAGAACACACGAAGAATCAATCAAGAATTGAAACTAATGTTAGAAATCGATTGGGAATCAATCTAATGTGTTCTATGAACTTGGAGAACGAATTGAGAGGTTTCTGGACGGCTAGGGTACGTCTGGAATCGTAATAATCGAGAGTCCTATTTTTCATGAATTGAGTTGTATTTATAGGTTGGTATTATTCAATCGTGCGACTGAACCATTAGTTTGGTTCAGTCGTGCGATTGAACCATGCGGTTGATTCATTCGTACGACTGAGTCAATCGTGTGAAGTTATTTATGCGTATGGTTCATTCGCATGAGCCATTCGCATGAGAACTTCATTAAGTTAAGTTTGAATGTTTTAATTAATATAACATAATGTGAAACCATTCAAATAATCATAAACCCAATCAATTCAATCACGACTCATTAATGAAATATTAACATCACAAGTAACAAACAATTTATGTCATTTCATTAATCAATACAAATTACATCATACTCAGACAGACAAGATTCATTACATTTCAAATCATGATCTAGGGACATACATGCAGGTTCCTGCCTCATGTTTGGAACTATGATTCCCGAACTCGAAAAGGATTTGGAGCATCTTGGGGAATATAACATAATTACCCAGTTGAAGGAAATGTTCCTTCAACAACCTAGGGTAGAGCGCTTCGAAACGGTTCGAGCGCTTCATGCGTGTAGCATGGAAGAAACCCAATTGGTATCATCTTATGTTCTTAAGATGAAAAGCCACATTGATCGCCTCGAGAGACTTAATTGCCCCGTCTCAAAGGAGTTGGCCACGGATTTGATCCTTAATGGCCTAACTAAAAGATTTGAGACGCTCATAATGAATTACAATATGAACGGGTGGGACAAAAGCGTTGGTGAGCTTCATGTAATGCTCAAAACCGCCAAGGCAGGAATGGGTAGAACGGTTCTACCTATTCTCTCGATCAATGAGGGAGGCAATAAGAAAAGTTCAATCCCCGATCCCAAGGCAAATATTGTCAAAGGAGAGGGGTACATCAAAGGAAAAGGGAAAAGGGAAGGCTAAAGCAGAACCTCCAAAGCCTAAGCTTAAGAAGCCTAAGGTAATGGAGAACGATCCATGTTTTGAGTGTGGTGAGATACGACATTGGAAAAGGAATTGTCCAACCTATCTCAAAGAGTTGAGAAACAAGAGGGATGTTGGGCAAACCTCAAGTACAACTTTCATGATTCACATTGGTTGAAATGTTATTTCTTCAAACACATGGGTATTGGATACCGGGTGTGGAACTCATATATGCAATTTGTTGCAGGGGTTCAAAAGAAATAAGCACTTCAAGAAGGGAGACACAAGTCTCTACACGGGCAACGGAGCAAAAGTTGATGTCGAAGCCTAAGGAGACTAAAATTTGAAACTTTCAAATGGTTTGGAAATTGTTCTTAAGAAAATTTTGTATGCTTCTAGTTTGACTAGAAACATAATTTATGTTTCCCGTTTAAAACAATGTAGTTATGAATTAAAGTTTGTTAACAATGGTATTTATCTTTGTATGGATGATGTATTTTATTTCAAGGCTATGCCTTTTAATAGGATCTATGAATTGGTTCATATCAATTGATCTTTTGATAACTCATTATACCAATCAAGCACCAAGAAACTTAAAATGGGTTTAAGTGATTCTTATCTTTGGTCTTGTCATCTTGGTCACATAAACAAGAATCAGATTCAAACACCTCAAAAGAATGGTCTTTTGAAAAACAAATGAAAATGTTTCATTTGATAAGTGTGAATCTTGTTTACAAGGTGAGATGAACAAGTCGCCCTTTAGTGGCACTAACGAGAGGGCACAAGACTTATTGGGAATCATACATTCGGATGTATGTGGCCTATTAAGACAATGACTAAAAATGGTGAAAGATACTTCATTACCTTTACCGACGATTATAGTCGCTATGGTTATGTGTACTTGATGACACACAAACATGAAGCTTTTAAAATGTTCAAAATCTTCAATAATGAAGTAGAAAATCAAGTCAATAAGACTATCAAAGTTCTTTATTCAGATAGAGGAAATGAATACATAAGTGATGCCTTTCAATACCATCTAAGAAGTTGTGGGATCGTCTCACAACTTACTCCACCTGGAACACCATAACATAATGGTGTGTCTGAAAGTAGATATCAAACCCTATTGGATATGGTTCAATCTATGATGGGTATAACCTCACTACCTCTATCATTTTAGGGTTTCGCAATGCTCTCCGAGGCTCGTATTTTGAATATGGCCCTGACCAAGATAGTGGATTCACTAAGTGTATATTTGTTGGATATCCTAAAGACTGTATAGGATACTACTTCTTTGATCCAATAGAGCAAAAGTATTTATTGCTCGAAAGGCTGAGTTCTTGGAAACTAAGTTCCTTATGGAAGGAATAACGTATATGTTGCACCCTGAAAGGATCATACATGCCAACTCAATGGGTGAATTGATGATTGTTCAGCTGGAATCCCACAAGTCCAAGATGCAATGCGGATGAAGATATGCAAGAAAAATAACAAGTGTTATCTTCCGCATTAGTCAATGCGGAAGACAAAAATTTGATACGGACAAGTGTTTACTCTTCCGCATTAACTAATACGGAAGACACAATACTTATGCTGAACAAGTTACTCTTCCGCATTGACTAATGCGGAAGAACAAAAGAAGATGCAGACAAGACTTTGATCATCCGCATTGACAAATGCGGATGACCAACCAAATGCGCAGAAGTATTTGTTCATCCGCATTAACCAATGCGGATGACCAACTTACTAATGCTGAGGATCAAGTGGAAATGCGGATCAAGATTATCTCATCCGTATTTGTCAATGCGGATTAACAAGCAGAGATGCGGATCAAGACTTAGACTAGTTTCTGATGTAATAGGTCAGGGGTAGTTTAGTCATTTTGTAAAGGCATCTTGTCTTGTCTATAAATAGAATAGTTTACCTCGTACTGAGGTAACGGTTGACTGATAGAGGATTTTGTTGTAATTATTCTCTGTAATTTGTCAACATTCATATATCAATACAAACAGAATTTATGAGTAATTTTCTTGCTTGATTGTTCTTCGATTGTTTGTTTCTGCCACTCAATCATTGACTTGATTATCATATTCGATTCTCAGTAAGAATATCACTCTTACTAAAACCTAGTCATTTGGTATTAGAGCTTTGGCTCTCGATTCTCTTTCAGATCTGTGCACAGACTGAATAGAACTCGATTGATCTGATAATCAAGTTGCTACTAGTAGATATCATCATCTCTACTTAGCAAACAGCAAGAATACTCCTGTAAAACAGAAAGAACACTCATTCTGAACCTCAACAGAACTACTTGAACAAGTTGGACTCATCAAACAATCAATCTTAAAATCAACTAAATCTATACTTACACAAATCAACATGGATTCTAACAGTTACTCTGAATTAGGTCATACACCTAAACCTCCCATGCTTAAACACAAATTTGAGTTTAAACAATGGATAATACGGTTTAGAAATTATATCACAGGTGTAGATCCTGACTTTTGGATCTCAATATGTAAGGGTCCACATATTCCTGTTACTTTATCAACAGCTCAAGCTGCACCGTACAAGACTACTAGAATACCAATTGAAGACTTAACTCTGGATGAAGATGATTATAAGAAAATCAAAATTGATCTTAAAGCATACTCTATTTTGACTCAAGCACTTAAAATGGATGTGCTGAAAAGATTGGAAAAATATGGAACTGCTAAAGCTGTTTGGGATGCTCTCAAAATTATGTGTGAAGGTAGCAGTGAAGTTGCTGAAATTAACAAAGACAAGCTGGTCAATTAGTATGAAACCTTCCATCACACCAAAGGAGAATCCATATCAAAACAACTGCACAGATTTGTACAGTTGGTCAATGACTTGGAAATTATGGGTGTTTCATACAACATTAAAGAACTCAACAAGAAAATGCTTCACAGTCTGCCTGAAAGCTGGAAGCAAAATGTCACAATGTTGAAAAATACTATTGATCTTGAGAGTACCACTCTAGACATTATGCTAGCCAAGATTGAAGCTCTGGAACTTGATGAACGAAGCAGAAATCTGAGTGGGCCCAAATTCCCTTCAGAATCACATTCTGTTGAAAATGCTTTCATCATAGAGGAAGATGACTTGATCTCATCAAGAGATCAAATGAACAATACTGGGTTCATTGCATCTCCATCATTCATTCACCATTCAACTTCAGCACAAGCTCCAAAAGTCTCCACTGCACCTACAATCTCTCTAGAAGACTTAAAATCAGAAGAACAAAAGGCAACCTACAATGCCTTTGTTGTAAGTTTTGAAGCATATCTTGGGGGAAGACTCACTTCTGCCCATTTAATACAGGAAGATTTAGAAGAATTAGATCCTGATGATGTTGAGGAGATGGATCTACAGTGGCAAATGGCAATGATTGCCATGAGAGCAAAGAAATTCTTCAGAAAACGAAGAAAAATGAGCCTGAATGAGAACACAAAGCTTGGATATGATAAAGACAAGGTAAAATGCTTCAACTGTGGCATGACTGGCCATTTCTCAAGAGAGTGCAATGCTCCTAAAGAACCAACCATTCAAGGAACTCTCCTGGTCAATCATCTTCACAGCCTAATTCAAGCTATCACTCAAACAATCATCAACAACAGTACCATCATTCTCATCATCAACAAACATACCAGAATCAACCACAGCTGACAAATCAAGCCCATACAAGCAGTCAACCTTCTGCCAGTGCCCTTGTGATCAAACAAGATGGGATATGTGAGTAGAGTGTGTATGTTGAGGAAGTCAAGCCTCAATTCCAGAATCATGCTCTCATGGCTCATATCAATGATGGACCATCTGCAATGCTTACTGAGGTAAAAACTAACCTTTGTAGTGAGAAATGCATAAATGAATTACAAGACTATAGAGAACATAATCATAATCTGGCAGATAAAATTAAAGAAGAAAAGGTGAAGTCAAAAATGATGAAAAGAGAACTAAAAAGTTTTGAAATCAAAATCAAATCTCTCATTTCTGACATAGAAAAATTGCATGGTGAGAAATAAAATCTTGCAGCTGAAAATGAGCTACTTACTTAAAAGTTAGCTCAAGCTAAATCTCAACAATCTATGACTGAAGTGAAACTTGAAAAGTTTCAAATGTCTTCAGTCAAGCTGCAAGAAATGCTGGATTCTCAAAAGGATCCAAAGGACATGTCAGAGATTGGGTACAATTCATGTCCTCCACCATACAATGACAATTACACTGTCATGCCTGACTCTGTATCACTCTCTGAATCAATTGAACCTAAAATTGTGGAACCTAATCAGAAGTGAAACAAGTGACAAATCCTCAAAACAAACCTGATGTTTATTTTGAAACCAATGAGGACAAAATCAAGTTAGGACACCCGATCAAAATTAAAGAGTGTTCTGACAAGATAGTGATTGTCAAAAAACCATCAAGCCCTGTAAAGCAATTGTACCTTTTATAAAATTCATACCATCTGTTTTACACGGGAAAAAGAAATATGTCAAAACAGTGAAACCCACTACTGAGAGTTGTTCTGATAATGTGATTGTATCTCCATAAAATTCAAGCAAATCAGAAAAGGTTTCACTAAAAAAGAAACCAACTGTAAAACTGAGTTCAACACACAAAACTTCATCAGATCCACAGTCATCCAAATTAAGGCAGGGAGTTGGGTTTGATATCTGCAATAAAGAACATGTTGACCAGTTTGAGAAAAAGGTGAGAAGTAGGTTGAAGAAACAGAAATAGCCCAGACAACTGAACAAGAGTAGTATTGTGAAACAATCTACAAAAAGGGCTGATTCTGATTCATCATCTAAAGAAAATAAAGTGACTCATCAAAAGAAAGTATCAGTTGAGTCACTCAAAGAAAATACGATTCAAGAAACAAACAAATGTTTTGTGATATTTCTGACATGTTCAATCACAAGTCAGATAAATGCTTCTTGAACCAATATTGTTCTATCTGTGATATGAACAATCACTCCACCAAAAAATGCTATTTCAACAAGTATTGTTCAATCTGCGACATGAACAATCACACTACATCTGATTGTTACTTTAATCAGAAGGGGTTGAGAATTCCACAACATAAGCCCATCTCAAAAACATCTACTATGATGCATTCTGTCAACCATTATCTTCATAATAATCAATCTAGGACTTCTAGATCAACAAATGACAGAAATAACTCAAAGGAATTAAGGAAGGGTCAAATAAATCATCTCATAATGAAACACAAACTTGACCTTCCGAAGCAAACACCAACTTTTGATAATGATACTCGGGCTAAATTTTTACAAAGAAATAGAAACCAATGATTTCATTATTCATCTGAATCCTCAGTAGATGTAGATGAGATGACTCAACCAATTCATTACCAAAAATCTCCCAAATCACCTTCATCTAAATCACCATTCAGAGGAAAATATCAGAAGGTGACTATCATAAATAGGAACAGGAAACCCAAGACCATCATGGCTTGGGTTCCTTATTCTAATTAGTTCTTTTTGTTTGTAGGTTCATCCACACAGGTCTAATAGCCTATGGTATGTAGACAGTGGATGCTCCCGACATGTGACTGGAGATCGTTCCCTCCTTCATGATTTCAAGTACATACAAGGGACTACAGTGGCATTTGGTGGAGATTCAGAAGGTGGCAGGATTACAGGAGAAGGATCTGTGACAAATGGGATGCTAAGCTTTGACAGAGTGAATTACTATGAACAACTGAATTTCAATCTGCTAAGCGTGTCTCAGATCTGCGACAAAAAATATTCGACTCACTTTACAGACACTCATTGCTACATACTGAAACCTAGTTTTCAGATTCCTGAAGAATGGGTTGTCTTAAAGACTCCAAGGAAGAATAATACATATGTCTTAAACCTGTGTTTTGCGTCACCTAAGGAAGAAACATGTCTTTTGTCTAAAGCATCATTTGATGAGTCATAGCTTTGGCATAGACGTTTGGGGCACACTAACTTTAAAAATATGAACAAGTTAGTCAAAGGAAACCATGTAATTGGTCTTCCTAAAAAAGAATTCAATTTTATTGATCAATGCTCAGTGTGCCTCAAAGGAAAAGAACACAAATCGTCTCACAAAACCAAGCTGGTGAACACTAACAATACTCCATTGAAGTTACTTCACATGGATCTCTCTGGACCAACTCATGTAATGAGTATGGGAAAGAAACAATATTGTTTAGTGATCATTGATGACTTTTCTCGATTCACATGGGTGTTCTTCCTACTTCATAAAAATGAAGCATTCCAAATCATTCAAGAATTTATCACTAAAATTGAAAATCAACTTGATCTCAAAGTCAAAATAATAAGAAGTGATAATGTTACAGAGTTCAAAAATGAAAATATGAGTTCCTTTTGTGCAACCAAAGGCATTTCTCATCAATTCAGTGCAGCTAGAACTCCTCAACAAAATAGGGTAGCTGAAAGGTGAAATAGAACACTGATTGAAGCAGCAAGAACTATGCTAGCCGATGCTAAACTGCCAATCACCTTCTGGGCAGAAGCAGTTAACACATCGTGCTTTGTGCAAAATCAAACTCTGATTGTTAAAGAAAGTAACATGACACCTTATGAACTGATATTTCAAAGGAAACCATTCATTGGATTCTTCAAATCATTTGGTTGTCCAGTCTCAATACTAAACACCCGTGATCATTTGGGAAAATTTTCATCTAAGTCTGATGAAAGATTTCTTGTAGGTTATTCTTCCATCTCAAAAGCTTATATAGTGTTCAATCCTAGACTGAACATTATTGATGAATCCACAAATGTTCAATTCAAGGAACATTCGTTTCCCAAATCTACAAATGATCCTGATTGGTTGTTTGATATTGACACTTTTACTAAATCATTTGACCAATTTCACTTGTCTGATGCAGGAAATATACATTCAGGTGATACTTCATCAACTGTAGAAAGAAGAGAAAATTATCCATTGATCCCACCTATATCTGATGAACATATGAATGAAGATGTTCCTCTTCAAGCTGATCCTATCAGACACTTGTCACAAAACCTTAGTGTTTCCTCTGAAGAAGGTCCTAGCCTGGTGCCATCTCACTCAGATGACTTGTCACATGAGATCAGAAATCAAAAATAGGCTTCTCATCCAAAAGAAACTCAAGGTACTTCAAATGATGCAAGCAACCTCAGTGCTGCTGAAGATGTAGCAGGTACTGAAACAGAAATTGACAATCTTTATAATTCAAAAACAATACAAGATGATTGTGCCTCTGACCATAATGAATTGAATGTCTCCAATCTTGATGTAACTATTGCGGGTGACATCATTCACACCTCAAGTATACACAAGAATCATCCAGTTGAAACCATTATTGGTGATCTTAATGAGAGGGTGACAAGAAGCAAGTCAAGTATTGCAAACATCTGTTTGTTCTCATGCTTTCTATGTCAAACAGTACCCAAAAACATCAAAGAGGCGCTTCAAGACAATAGTTGGATTGAAGCAATACAGGAAGAATTGCTCCAATTCAAGAAACAAGAAGTATGGCAGCTGGTAGATCTTCCCGAAGGACAATACCCTATCGGTACCAGATGGCTGTATAGGAACAAGACTGATGATAAAGGGATAGTCATTAGAAATAAAGCAAGACTAGTGGCACACGGATACACTCAGGAAGAAGGAATTGACTACGATGAGGTGTTTGCTCCTGTTGCCAGACTAGAAGCAATCAAAATCTTTTTCGCATATTCTGCATCCATGAAATTTACTGTTTATCAAATGGATGTACAGTGTGCCTTCTTGTATGGAAAGATTGCTGAAGAAGTCTATGTAAGTCAACCACCTGGCTTTGAAGATCCAGATTTCCCTCACAGAGTGTACAAGCTCGGCAAAGCTCTGTATGGTCTTCATCAAGCTCCAAGAAAGTGGTATGAGAATCTATCATCCTTTCTTCTTGAACATGGGTATGAAAGAGGAAAGATTGATCAGACTCTCTTCAGAAGAATAAGAGTAAAAGACATGCTGTTAGTCCAGATGTACGTGGATGACATTATATTTGGCTCGACAAACAAACAACTTTGCAAAAAATTTGAAGATCTTATGCATTCAAAGTTTCAAATGAGTGCTATGAGGGAACTCACATTCTTTCTGGGAGTGCAAGTCCAGCAAACAGCAGATGGAATCTTCTTCAATCAATCAAAATATGTAAAAACCATGCTGAAGAAATTTCACTTTGCTGACTGTCAGTCTATCAGAACTCCTGTAGATACTAAAGTGAAGATTGGACCTGACCCTGAAGGCAAATTAGTGGATCAAACTCACTATCGATCAATGATAGGTTCACTTATGTATCTAACAGGCAGTAGGCCTGACATTATGTTTGGTGTTTGTGTGTGTGCTAGATATCAAGCTCATCCAAAAGAATCACATGTGAACGTAGTCAAGAGGATATTCAGATATTTGAAAGGCAAACCAGCTTTCGGATTATGGTATCCAAAAGAAGGAGAATTTAATCTCTATGCATACAAAGACAGTGATTATGGAGGATGCAACTTCAACAGAAAATCCACTTCTAGCGGTTGTCAATTTCTTGGTCCCAGACTAGTATACTGGCAATGCAAGAAGCAAACAAATGTGTCTGTGTCCACAGCCGAAGCTGAGTATATTGCTGCTTCAGCATGTTGCTCTCAAGTTCTCTAGATTCAAAACTAGATGCTTGATTATGGTTTTAACTTTTTGCATACACCAATTTCTATTGACCACACAGCTGCTGTCTTTATAACTAATAATCCAGTTTAGCACTTAAAAACAAAACATATTGAAATTAGATAACATTTTTTTGAGAGACTGTGCTGAAAAGGGTTTAATCAAATTGATTCAAGTACCAACACAAGATCAATTAGCTGATTTGTTTACCAACGCATTTGAACCTAGTTGGTTTGAATTTCTGGTTCAGTCAATTGGCATGATTAACCTTGAGTAAAACTTTGAAAAACATCAAAAATAATTTAAAACATCAGAAAAACCACAAAAAGAAATCAAGTCATATGAAGAAAAGAATCATGGGAAATGATATAATTACAGTCGTTATATCATTCACTGTGCTTAATTTCAAAATGTAAAAGATTGAAATGACTTACCAGATATGTTGGTAGGTTCAACTTGGAAGAAAAGATACATGCAGTGATGAATTAAAGACATATTCAATTGTGAAACACTCATCACAAAGTACAGGTATGTATTGGCTTATCTGAATGCATGTGTGTGTAGTAACCTAAACACACCAGGTAATGATACTTTATGAATCGCTTTCACCACATCATGTTTCATCTTTGTTTTGCTGAGCAAAGACTTGATGAAACTTGCACATAGTGCAGATGTCATGATCCAAAATATTCCCAATGTGGAACACATCCAAAATTGGATGAATCAACACAATAATACATTCCAAGTGAATGATCAAAAGAATCCTATCATTGATCACCTTCCAAAGTGAAGTGAAAAGAATCTCAATGTGGATCAACATGAAAAAGGATCAAATTAAAAGAATCCCAATGAGGATTAGTGAATATGAGATTTCATGACTTAAATAACCTGGTAAGAAAAGTTGTGACAAAGTTCTACCATGCATTGTATAAGGAGGGTTGATCATTCCATGCTTATGTGTGTGAGGTACACATTGAATAATAAATCAACCAAAACATGATAAAAGTCATTTGCATCAAAATATCAACCAGGTATGAGCTTAAGAGGACAAACATACCTTCAATCTTCAAGTTCATAATCATGTCCATTTAATTATAAAGGATGCACATGTGTACTGTAAGATTGATATGATCCCAACAAAGAGATTTTTCTCTTCATTATTAATATTAATCAAAAAAGTATATATATTTGAAAACTTTTAAAATCTTTAAAGTTTATCTCCGAATATGGACATAAAACTTTAGGGGGAGTAATTTAAAATTTTTTAAGTTCAAATTTTTGTTTGTTAACTCAATTTTGAAAAACAAAAAAAAAGAAATTTTAGTTGGTGTTGTTGCAATAAGTCATACCATTATATCTCAGCCTATGCAGATTCTTAGAAGCATGATAAGCCCAAGATCTGTCAAAATTAGGAAACTTGTATCAGTTGTAACATACAAGTCAATCCAAGCAAAAATTGACAACTTCAACAGCCAACTTCATAAGAAAAATTAATCAAGGACACCTCTTCATAAGATGAATAATCAATTCAATCACATTAAGTTTTGATTTAGTTCAAAAGATAATGCAGGTAAGTGCATTAGTTAATGCGGGTGAAGGTAACCCATGCATATAACTAATGCGGGTAACAATAATTTTTGAAGTGCAACTAATGCGGACGATGATTTTACTCTACCGCATTAGTTTGTGAAGTAAATGTGAAGTTTGCTCTACCGCATTTACTACAACACAAATGCAGACAACCAAAATGTCAAGCTTAACTTCCGCATTTGCAACAGTCTACAAATGCGGACAACCAAAATGTCAAGTTTAACTTCCGCATTTGCAACCGTACACAAATGCGGACAACCAAAACTTCAAGTTTAAACTTCCGCATTTACTGCAGTACCCAAATGCGGATTGAATAAAACATTAAGAAACAAAACTTCCGCATTAGTAACAGTAGAGTAATGCGGAGAATGAGTCAAAAATTAAGCCTTCCGCATTAGCTACAGCCACAAATGCGGATGACCAAAAGTAGTCAAATGCGGACTGTCAATGTCAAAAGTTCGTCTTCCGCATATGCTACAGTTAACAAATGCGGATCACCAAAATCAAACAAATTAACCTTCAGCATTTGCTACAGTGTTGACTGTATCTGCTTGTAAACTTGTAAAATTTTTCAAATTGTATTATTTGACTATTTAAAGGAATTCGAACAGGTCATTTAATACTTTTCAAATTTGAGAGAACTTATAGTGAGATGAGCGTAAAACTACAGTACACCACCATCATTCATCATCATCATCACAAACATTCAAAGATTTTGTTGTGTTTCATCTCTTAACATTCTTGTCATCGATTCAGAATAGCAGTCGTTTCGAAGATAAGGTATAACTTCAACAGATTTTGAAACCAAAACCTAAGTCTCGAACGGTTACCCTAAATCGAACGATGAACCAGAAAACAATTGAAGAACACCAAAATCTAAATCATTAAGTGATGTAATACACATTTTCGATGTCAATAAACATGTAAATTGATAGGAATTTAACTAATATTGAAAACCATAACAACCATGTTTACTGAGAAAAACAGAGCAATGTGAAAAAGAAAAGTGTGAAACAAATCAAAGTCACATTAACAAATCAAAGTAAAATTAAAGTCAAAATTGTGAACTAACACACATGTCTCTTGTGCAGATTACATGGCAAACCTTACATGGAGCAAGCTCCATAATGTCAGCGGTTATCTAAACCCTGATGTGCCTGAAGCAGAAGGTCTCAGAGATATGATAAGATTCCTATCTACCACAAGGGTAGCATATGCTATAACAGTAAGACCAACAATCTATGAGAATCCCATCAGGTCTTTTTGGGAATCAGCTGAAGTAGCTGAAGAAAATGGAGTGAAAACTCTTACTGGAAAGATCAACACTGAACACACACTGAGGATCACAGAAGAATCGGTTAGAAGATGTCTTCAATTCAATGACAATGCAGATGATCCTCTTGAATTGGATGATGAGGAGATAACTACATTTTTTTCTGAAGTTGGTTATGAAGGGAGCT
Organism: Flaveria trinervia; assembly: GCA_025506515.1. Classification (NCBI taxonomy): domain Eukaryota; kingdom Viridiplantae; phylum Streptophyta; class Magnoliopsida; order Asterales; family Asteraceae; genus Flaveria; species Flaveria trinervia. The sequence continues at coordinate 49,277,259 of CM046456.1, forward strand.
ATGAAGCCAAACAGATAGTCAAAGGATTAGTGGATCTGCCCTGGAGATTCCTAATTCATATGTTCCAACATTGTCTATCTAAAAGGAAAACAGGATGGAATGACATTCCAGTCCTCACATCTTCTGCAATCTATGCTCTCTGCACTAACAGAAGATTTAACATGTCAGCATATGTATTCAATGGCCTAATCTCCAACATTCAAGAAGGGTTGAGATACAAATTTCTAATGTACCCTAGATTTATTCAGTGTCTAATCAATGAAACATTTCATGACATTTCCAATGAAGGACCAGTACTTAACATTCATCATTATGATGCAAGATCCTATAAGTACATCAAGAAAAAGGACCCAAGGAACTTCTACAGTGGTGCCCCTTCACCCCTTATTCCTTGGATGTTTGAACAAATACTCCAAGCAGGTCAAGCACAACCAATACCACAACCAATACCATCACCTATACCATCACCAATACCACAACCAATACCATCCCCAATACCATCACCAATGCCATCACCACAACAAATACCACAACCTTCTACTCAACCATCTCTTCAAACATTACCTCAACCATCATCACTTCCTTCACCACAACAAACACCACCTATGATCACTCAACCTACACCTACATCACCACATCATCAATCTCCTATATCACCACACCAATCTCCTATTCCTCCTTACCAACCATTACCATCATCAATTGGTCACCCTGCTGAACCAAAAGGATCAACAAGTGCATCCAAATCATCTTCTGATGAGGAGGATCATCATGATCAAACCAAAGCTATGAATGAACCTTCTGAGGCTGCTCCTTCTGAGAGCTATACTGAATCAAACATCAATAGGCCTAATGAAAAAGATGAATTAATAATGAGTTGTTACTCGAAGTAGAACGGATGGAAAGAACACTAAACAAGAGAGCAGGAATTATAAGTGACAGAATTCTGGAACTTGATGAGAAAGAAGGATGATTGAAAGATCTTAAAGAAAAACATGCAGTTGAAAGAATGGAACAAGCCAAAGAGATTGAAAATCTAAAGCTGCATTGAAACACTCAAGAGAAGAAGTGAGTGGTCATATAGACACTCTTGAAATACAAACTATTGCCATGGAGGAACAAGAAAACATCATAGAGGAACAAGCTGATATCATCTCAAAACTGGAAAAGGAAATTGAGAGCAACAACAAAAGAATATCCGAGCTTGAAATGATGATTAAAAGAACTGATGTGAAGGATGATGATGAAAAAGAAGAACAAAAGAATGATGATGAGAATGAAGAACAAGTGGATGATGAAAGTGAAACTGAGATTAAAGACCAGAGCTTAGACATGGTAGTGTATTCTGCAAACACTGGCCATTCAGACTCAGAAAAGGGTGAATTTGAAGAACTCTTTAGTGCTTTGGATAGTTTTGATTCTGAACAATTCAGCATTGATGATGATTTTTGGGAGTTCATAAACAATCAAAGAACTGATGTAGAGCCTATTGTATTCATTCCTAAATCACCAGTGCCATTGGAAAAGGAATTGTCTCTGCAAATTGTCCCTGCCATGTCATTAACAGAAGAACAAAAAGAGGAACTAAAAGAAAGATATGAACAAGAAAGGAAAGAAGAAACTGTACCTGAACAAAGTGAAATGAAGGATCAAGAGCCAAGCACACCTGAAAAGGTCCCTGAACTAGAAGATCAAACTGAAACCTCTAGCCCTCAACTTCAAACTTACTCACGAAAGAGGAAGTATTTGGCAGAAAAGACTAAAGGCAAGAGACCAATAACTGAAGAAGAACCATCAAAGAAACAAAAAGATGACCCAAGGAGTTTAGTAGCAATTGTTGAATTTTTGGAAGAACATGAGCAGGCAGAAGCTCAGTTGAAATAGTTGGCCAGAGCAATTGATTTAGAAGAAGGATAAACTGCTGATGAAGATGAAGTGTTAAAGGATGTTCTCATGGACAATCCTCTTAAAGAAGAACAACCAGTAGAAGACATGGTAACCAAAGCTCAAACTGATGACTTGATGATTAAAGCCATGTTCTTGATCAATCAATGCTATGATCCTGATGAAGTGTTTGCAATGACTTATGAGAAAATGAAAGAGGAGGAAGAGAAAGTGAAGTTGTTGCTTGATCCAACAATAGACACTGACTATGAGAAGACAATCTCAAAGGGCACTCCAATACTCAAAGACTCATCCTTGAAGAAACCCACAAGGTATGAAGTTCCACTACCAAGAAGGGGTCCTCTACAAAAGCTTTCACAAATGAAGAAATCAACCTCATCCCATGAATCATTATTTCCTGATCCTTATAACATGTCTGATAAGGAAATGAAGGAATATCTTTCAAGTCAGGGATTCACAAAAAGAAAGATTGCCAACATGAAGACAAATTCATTAAGGGCTGCCACACTTCAATTGATCAATGAAAAGAAAGATAAACTAAAGAAACTGGAAGAAGAATTGACAAAGACCAAACCCAGAAACAGAATGTCAGCTGAAGACATGCTGCTGAACATAAAAGATCAAGAACTACTTGCCTCGGTACTCCACAAATATTCTAAATGGTTTGCAGAACCATCTCAGTTGAAGCTGCAGGAAGGACTGACCACTGCTGAACTAATCAGAGGGGTATCTACTCCAAAGGGGAAGATAGTGTTGGATTCTTTATGCCCAAGACACATAGAACATTGATGTGGTTAGTACGTCATGATCCAAGTCGGGTCATACCCAATAACAAGCTTAGCAAACACCAAAAATTACTTAATTGATGATATGATCATACAATTAAATAAATACACCAATTTAGAATATGGGTTTTCTAAATAAGTTGCATATGAGATTGAACAACCTATATGGATATTTTGTTCATGAATATTATTTGTAATGTTGTTTAAATTGGTTAAATAACATCAAATAATAGAAGTGTGTGTATAAGTTATATAATTAAAGGGGTAATTACATAACTTATTAAAAACTTTTGTTTAACAAAAATTAAAAGTTTTTGGGGGGAAAACCCCAAAACATCAAAGGGTTTGGCCGCCCCTTTTGGGCAGCTCCCTTTTGTTTTCCTTTTGGGGTCTTGAGACTGGGGATCTCTAAGAACACACACACTCTCCATTAAGATCTCTCTCACTCTCTCATATGCAAAAAGGGTCACAAGAACATCACCCTTTCTTTTGGAAGAAAGATGTCACAACTGGAACAAAGCTTTAGCAGCTTTGTTGATTGTTCACGGCTGGAACAAGGTTCCAGTAGCTTTCTTGATCCGATTTGGTGCTCAAATCCTAGCAAGTATGGTGTATGCTTGATGCTTGTGGGTATGGACACTTGAGGACTCCTACCCTTGGAGTTTTGCCCGTTCATGACATTTTTCAGACTTCTTATTTTCGTTTTTGCAGCTTCATAAAATGTATTATCATGGGGTTGTTCTTGTCATGTTTGGTTGTTAAATCTTATATTGTATGCTAGTTATTCACATAATAAAGATCCTCTTGATATGGGTTTGTTTGTTTACACATAATAATGTTAATTTTCAGAAACTTTAACATGATTTAGGGTTTCCTTCCGCTGCGTTCATATGTTTAAATGGTTAAATAAGTTGTAAATGGTCTAACAAATCCCTTCAATGGCATCTAGAGCCGGTTATGTGGAAACTAGCATCATTATCCTTGTAAAATCGATTTTAAAGGATGTTTATCAACTCATTAGAGGCTGATTTTGGTTGATTTAATAAACCCCATGTCTTTCAAAGTTATATCTTCATGCTTATGATTAAACTTTGAAAGATAAGAATGTCAATTGGTTGATATGTTTTGGTTGTTGTTTGTTTGGAAAAACAAACCCTAATTTTCAGCTTATGTTAGCTGAAAATTTGGGGTTTGATGGGGTTTATTTTTTTTGTTGAATGATGTTTGTGATTGTTCATTTGATGGTGCATAACCTAGCTTAGACCTTGTGTTGTTTTGGTTTGGTTGCATGTTTGTTTTGGTTATTTTCGTTCAATTGAGTTGTAAGTTTTGTGCTTGTAATTTATCTATTTATTCATTGGGATATAATAATAGATTAGGAGTATTTATCTTTTACTAGAAAATATGTATTAGGATATATATTATGTAAAAGAAGATGCTCGGGAAGGAAGCACAAAAGGAAGACACAAAGTGGACTTGAAGCATGCGGATGCGACATCAAGTGGGAGATACATTGTGATCTCAACTTTGTGTTGTTGATAACCCTTACGAAAGACCTAATGACCACACTTGTGATGGCAAACAAGTGTGGTCACAATAGTAGCTATGGTTATGCACATGTGGTTGTTTATATTATGCTTGTTTGATTCTGATTTTGTGAATGATTGTGTGATATTAGGATATGATAAACAATCTTAATAAAAATGATCTTAAGAAGCTAATATAGAAATGGCTCTTAATCATTAGTGTTAATAAATGATTATTAAAAGGATTAATGATTTCATAATAAAATGGGTTTTATTAAAAGAACCATAGGGTACCAAGTATTTGTAAGCATGCAATTACAAGGAACATAGAGTTTTCAAAGTCTAGAATTAATGGAAACTTAAATCCCTTTGGTAACAAGTCTAACACCATCCTTTTACATGACACTCGAATCACTTGGGAACTATTTGTGGGACAAAGGTCACCTAACCACTTGTAGGGAACTTGTATCTTTGAGGTGAGTCTAACGTACTTGTGGGATAAAGGTCACCTAACCGCTTGTATGTGAAAACTCACACGTGTGTGTAAGTAGGACGACTTGAATTGGAAACCATGTGCTTAGGGTCACCGAAGCATGGAATACAATGGTGTTGATGGGATTAAACATGCCGACTAAACATATGATTTTAACCAATCCCATAAGACTAGAAGTTGCAATAGATTGCAATTGTCAACCGTTGACTACCTTGTTAATTTAAATAATGGGATAAAGGTCACCTAACCATCATTTAAATGTAACGTTGGATTCTAGATTCTAATTGTTAATTGTCTATGAGACATTTAAGGGTATTAAAGATTAAAATAAATTTATCATTAATACTAAAATGAACTTTGTCAATTATTGTAGGGATGACCGCTAACTATAACGCTACCACCCCGATCGTCCCTTCCCTATCACTGAGATCTATTCTCGAGAGGGATCGTCCTAACCATAATTACCTTATGGACTGAATTTTGAAACTTGAGAATCGTTCTCAAGAATGAGTAAAGGCCTATGTCCTTGACGATCCCATATCTCACCAACCAACGCTGTTGATGTTAAGGCTTTTTGAGGATTGGCTTAGGCGCATTAAGGATTCTGTGCAAGTTTCCAACCTCATGTTGGGAATATGATTCCCGGACTCCATAAGGACTTGGAGCAACATGGGGCATATGACATAATTACCCAGTTGAAGGAAATGTTCCTTCAACAGCTAGGGTAGAGCGCTTCGAAATGGTTCGAGCACTTCATGCGTGTCATATGGAAGAAACCCAATCGGTATCATCTTATGGCAATAAGAAAAGGCCATTCCTGATCCCAAGGCAAATGTTGCCAAAGGAAAGGGGCACATCAAAGGGGAAAGGAAAGGCTAAAGCGGAACCTCCAAAGCCTAAGCTTAAGAAGCCTAAGGTAACGGAGAACGATCCATGCTTTGAGTGTGGAGAGATAGGACATTGGAAAGGGAATTGTCCAACCTATCTCAAAGAGTTGAGAAACTAGAGGGATGCTGGGCAAACCTCATGTAGAACTTTCATAATTCACATTGGTTGAAATGTTATTTCTTCAAACACATGGGTTTTGGATACCGGATGTGGAACTTTTTTTTGCAATTTGTTGCAAAGGTTCATATGAAATAAGCACTTCAAGAAGGGAGACACAAGTATCTACATTGGCAACGGAGCAAAAGTTGATGTCGAAGCCCAAAGTGACAATATTTAGAAACATTCAAATGGTTTGGAAGTGGAACATAATTTTGATTTCCCTTTTAGAACAATGTGGTTATGAATTAAAGTTTGCTAACAATGGTATTTATGTTTGTGTGGATGATGTATTTTATTTCAAGGCTATGCCTTTTAATGGAATCTATGAATTGGTTCATAATGATTCATCCTATAATAGCTCATTATACCAAACAAGCACCAAGAAACTTAAAATGGGTTTAAGTGATTCTTATATTTGGCATTGTCGTCTTGGTCACATAAACAAGAATTGGATTCAAACACCTCAAAAGAATGGTCTTTTGAAGAGCAAATGAAAATGTTTCATTCGATAAGTGTGAATCTTGTTTACAAACTAGATGACCAAGTCTCCCTTTAGTGGCACTAACGAGAGGCCAAAAGACTTATTCGGTATCATACATTCGGATGTATGTGGCCCTTTAAAGACAATGACTAGAAATGGTGATAGATACTTCATTACCTTTACTGACGATTATAGTCGCTATGGTTATGTGTACATGATGACACATAAACTTGAAGCTTTTGAAATGTTCAGAACCTTCAAGAATGAAGTAGAAAATCAACTCTATAAAACTATCAAAGTTCTTCGTTCAGATAGAGAAGGTGAATACCTCAATGATGCTTTTCAGTACCATCTAAAAGGTTGTGGGATCGTCTCACAACCTACTCCACCTGGAACACCACAACATAATGTTCTGTCTGAAAGGAGAAATCGAACCCTATTGGATATGGTTCAATCTATGATGGCTATAAGCTCTATACCTCTATCATTTTAGGGTTTCACAATGCTCTTTGAGGCTCATATTTTGAATATGGTCCTGACCAAGATAGTCGATTCACTAAGTGTATATTTGTTGGATATCCCAAAGACTGTATAGGATACTACTTCTTTGATCCAACATAGCAAGAGTAATTATTGCTCAAAAGGCTGAGTTCTTGGAAACTAAATTCCTTATGGAAGGAATAACGTACAGAATAATGGAATTTGATGAGGATCAAGATCCACAAGCTGATACACACTTCGTTGACACTAGCTATCAACAAGAGGCTGTTGATGATGATCAAGAGGTTGGTCAATACACACAAAACGTTCGCAGATCTGGTAAAGTTAGCATTCCACCTGAAAGATATGGATTTTTCACAAATGGATGCTATGTGGTTGACTCCGATGAGCAAACTACATTCCATGAAGCAATGTACAATTTGGATTGCGACAAATGGCTGGATGCCATGAACGTTGAGATGCAATCTATGTATGACAATCAAGTTTAAGAATTGGTTGACCCTCCACTTAACTCCAAACCGGTTGGATGCAAGTGGGTTTCAAGAAGAAGATAGATATACATGGAAACTTGGATACTTACAAAGCAAGACTTGTAGCAAAAGGTTTCACTCAAAATCAAGGAGTTGATTATGATGAAATTTTCTCGCCTATGGCAATGCTAAAGTCAATTAGGATATTATTTGCCATAGCTACATATTATGACTATGAGATTTGGCAAATGGATGTCAAAACCGCTTGTCTTAATAGGCATCTCGAAGAGACTGTCCATATGGTTCAGTCAGATGGTTTTGTTGATCCACAAGATCCTAAAAGTATGCAAGTTAAAGAAGTCAATCTATGGATTGAATCAAGCATCAAGAAGTTGGAATCAACGTTTTGATGAAGAGATCAAAATTTGGTTTCATCAACAACGTTGATGAGGCTTGTGTATATAAGAAGGCTAGTGGGAGCATAATAACATTCTTAGTATTGTATGTTAATGACATACTACCTTTTGGAATGATATTCCAACCAAGGAAGGTGTCAAAACCTGGCTTGGAAGTTGTTTTTCATAAAATCTCGATGAAGCCACCTATATTTTGGAATAAATATCTATAGCGATAGATCGACGCGGTTGATAGGTTTAAATCAAAGTGCATATATTAATAAAGTATTGAAAAGGTTCAAGATGGAAAAACTCTAAGAAAGGTATGGTACCTATTAAAAGAGGGACAATATTGAGTAAATCTCAATGTCCAAGCTCAAAGGATGAGCAATATCAAATAAAGGACATCCCATATGCGTCAGCTATAGGATCCATCATGTATGTGATGATATGTACTAGACTGGATAAGTCATGCGTGTTAATAATGACAAGCAGATATTAGAAGAATCCAGATAATAGCCATTGGATGACTATTAAAAGTATATTGAAATACCTTAGAAGGACTAAGGAAATGTTTCTAATATACAAATCTGATGGAGAGGAAATTGTTGTAAAGGGTTACACGGATGCAAGTTCCAAACCGTTCGAGATGATTCTCAATCGGGGTATGTCTTCATTATGAATGGAGTAGCATTGTCCACTACAAAATCCAAATACATAGCCGCATCATTAGCAGCACAGGAAGCTGCATGGATAAAGAAATTTATCGCCTACCTAGGGTGGTCTCTACCATTCAAGACCCCTAGAAATCCTTTTGTGATCACGAGGGTATGATTACATGAATCAAGGTACCCTGTCCTTTTCAAAAGGCTAGGCACATTGAGCGGAAATTCAACTACATAAGGGATGAAGTTGAAAAGGGAAAAATATGTATTCCTAAAGTTCACACCGATCAATACACTGCGGATCCACTCACGAAGCTCCTTGAAAGGGCAAAGCATGAAAGTCATATTTGTACCTTAGGACTTCGATATTCTAGTGACTGGAATTGATCTGTTTAGTATTTAAAAGTTTGAAACAATGTAATATTTAACTCTTTATATACTTGTGATATTTTGAGTTATATTCATTTTAGCATGTATAGATCCATGAATATGTTTATTATTCTAAATCTCCGTAGTCGGTCATGTTTGTGGGAACAAATATGAACGTAAGACTATTATGAACATGGATTGGTGGATATTCATAAGGAATGAATATAGAGCAATTGGTTGCTGCCAAGGTTCATAGATATTTATGGGATACAAATATTGGACTGACCCGCATCTCAATTTTAGTACATGGAATCTTCTAGATTGATCATAAGTAAATTTGAGTAAAGACGAATATCATTTGGTATCCTCCGACCTGAGATACATATTGGGTTTTGATATTCACCAAATGTTATACTTTGAGCTAGCTCTTCACTGCTCTGAAATAATGGGCAGTACATAAGGCTATGTTCAGGTGTGACATAAGGTGATTGTGAAAACATATGTAGTCAAGATGGAATTTGTTCCTCTTATTCATTGAGAGCAAGATATCTAAGGTCTGATTAAGTTAAATCAACAAGGAATGATCATTCTATGTCCTTGAATTAACATGACATCTGAAACAAAAGGATAAATGATTAATTCACCCAAATCATTTCATGTTGGATACTTGAAGGGGATGATGTTATTGAATGGCTTTAAGTCATGCATATAAGGGTAGTAAACCGTTGTTAGGCGGTATTTACTGCTTGCATCAATCTTCTATGAATCTTGTGCAAGTGGGAGATTGTTGGATTCTTTATGCCCAAGACACATAGAACATTGATGTGGTTAGTACGTCATGATCCAAGTCGGGTCATACCCAATAACAAGCTTAGCAAACACCAAAAATTATTGAATTGATGATATGATCATACAATTAAATAAATACACCAATTTAGAAAATGGGTTTTCTAAATAAGTTGCTTATGAGATTGAACAACCTATATGGATATTTTGTTCATGAATATTATTTGTAATGTTGTTTAAACTGGTTAAATAACATCAAATAATAGGAGTGTGTGTATAAGTTATATAATTAAAGGGGTAGTTACATAACTTATTAAAAACTTTTGTTTAACAAAGATTAAAAGTTTTTGGGGGGAAAACCCCAAAACATAAAAGCGTTCGGTCGCCCCTTTTGGGAAACTCCCTTTTGTTTTCCTTTTGGGGTCTTGAGACTAGGTATCACCAAGAACACACACACTCTCCATTCAGATCTCTCTCACTCTCTCATATGCAAAAAGGTCACAAGAACATCACCCTTTTTTTTGGAAGGATGATGTCATGGCTGGAACAAAGCTTTAGCAGCTTTGTTGATTGTTCATGGCTAGAACAAGGTTCGAGCAGCTTTCTTGATCCGATTTGGTGCTCAAATCCTAGCAAGAATGTGTATGCTTGATGCTTGTGGGTATGGACACTTGAGGACTCCTACCCTTGGAGTTTTGCCCGTTCATGACATTTTTCAGACTTCTTATATTCGTTTTGGCAGCTTCATAAAAGGTATTATCATGGGGTTGTTCTTGTCATGTTTGATTGTTAAATCTTATATTGTATGCTAGGTCTTCACATAATAAAGATCCTCTTGTTATGGGTTTGTTTGTTTACGCATAATAATGTTAATTTTCATAAACTTTAACATGATTTAAGGTTTCCTTCCGCTGCGTTCATATGTTTAAATGGTTAAACAAGTTGTAAATGGTCTAACAAATCCCTTAAGATAGATCTAGAAGATAATAGCATGGAAGTATGATAGCACCTGGAACATGTTCATGGTGAAGAGAATCTCAGGGCTAGTACAATTCTTCACAGAGTACTCAGCTCTAGTAAATGACCTTGAGATTCATGATTTGAAGGAACTAGCTCAACTTGAACTGATCAATCATGCAGCTATGTTCAGGGGATATGAATTTGAGAATATACTTAAGATGTTCAGAAGGACAAATAACTTCAATTCATTAAAGACAATTTGCTTAAGAAAAGATAAAACATTTTGTCAATCCCCTGGAAAAGAAGAAAAAGGTGGAAGCAGAAGAAATAGTATTCCCTGAGTTGAAGGTAAAGCCAACTGAGTCTTTAAAGTGGAAAGTAGTGTCTGGTACTCATTCTTCCATTCCTATCTCAAATGTGTACTATGATGAGAAAACCTATGAGCTGGTGATAGAAAGGAAGTGGGGAGGAAAAGAAGGAACTGACATTACACTTTTCAGTGGATATGAAGTAAGACTACTTGATGAATAATACATCCACTACATTTATACCAGGCACTTCAGGGAATTAAACAACAAATTGGGTGAACAAGACATGCACTTCATTTTGAAATGCATCAAGTTGTTGAAATTGGCCTATGATAGAATAAAGATTAAAAGAGACAAAACAAAGAAGAAGAAAACACCACTGCAACTGGAAACATTGTTAAGCTTGAAGTGGATGTGGGAGGGAGTTTATTTATTCATAGAGATGGTCTTTCAACAATCTCCATATGGGAACCGATTTCTCTAGAAAAGTTACCAATGGAAGCCATCTACAACATGAGCAGAATGAAAATACATGTGCTGAGTAGAGACAGGATGTCCGAAGCAACTGATTTTGTAAACATGATCAAGGCCATTCTGGATCCCACCAAAGCAGCATTCATACTACCTCCTGAAGACCTAGCTGAATCTTCACAACATCAATCACCTCCTAAACATTGAGGAAAACTAGGCTATATAATCCTTAGGGGGAGTATTGTTACACCCTGAAAGGATCATACATGCCAACTCAATGGGTGAATTGATGATTGTTCAGCTGGAATCCCACAAGTCCAAGATGCAATGCAGATGAAGATATGCAAAAAAAATAACAAGTGTTATCTTCCGCATTAGTCAATGCGAAAGACAAAAATCTGATGTGGACAAGTGTTTACTCTTTCGCATTAACTAATGCGGAAGACACAATACTTATGCTGAACAAGTTACTCTTCCGTATTGACTAATGCGGAAGAACAAAAGAAGATGCGGACAAGACTTTGATCATCCGCATTGACAAATGCGGATGACCAACCAAATGCGCACAAGTATTTGCTCATCCGCATTAACCAATGCGGATGACCAACTTACTAATGCTGATGAGCAAGTGGAAATACGGATCAAGATTATCTCATCCGCATTTGTCAATGCAGATGAACAAGAGAGATGCGGATCAAGACTTAGACTAGTTTCTGATGTAATAGGTCAGGGGTAGTTTAGTCATTTTGTAAACGCATCTTGTCTTGTCTATAAATAGAATAGTTTACCTCGTACTGAGGTGACGGTTGACAGATAGAGGATTTTGTTGTAATTATTCTCTGTAATTTGTCAACATTCATATATCAATACAAACAGAATTTATGAGTAATTTTCTTGGTTGATTGTTCTTCGATTGTTTGTTTCCGCCACTCAATCGTTGAATTGATTATCATATTCGATTCTCAATAAGAATATCACTCTTACTAAAACCCAGTCAGTATAGAATAGTGAAATTTGATGAGGATCAAGATCGACAAGCCAATACACATTTGGTTAACACTAGCAATCAACAAGAGTAAGTGATGATGATCAAGAGGTTGATCAATATACAGAAAACATTCGTAGATCTGGTAGAGTTAGCATTCCACCTGAAAGATATGGATTTTTCATGAATAGATGCCATGTGGTTGACTTGATGAGCCAACTACATACCATGAAGCAATGTCCAATTTGGATCGTGACAAATGGCTGGAAGCCATGAACGTTGAGATGCAATCCATGTATGACAATCAAGTTTGGGAATTGGTTGACCCTCACTTAACTCCAAACCGGTTGGATGCAAGTGGGTTTCAAGAAGAAAATGGATATACATGGAAACTTGGATACTTACAATGCAAGACTTCTAGCAAAAGGTTTCACTTAAAATCAAGGGGTTGATTATGATGAAACTTTCTCGCCTGTGGAAATGCTATAGTGAATTAGGATATTATTTGCCATAGCTGCATATTATGACTATTAGATTTAGCAAATTGATGTCAAAACCGCTTTTCTTAATGGACATCTCGAAGAGACTGTCCATATTGTTCAGCTTGATGGTTTTGTCGATCCACAACATCCTAATAAAGTATGCAAGTTAAAGAGGTCAATCGATAGATTGAAACAAACATCAAGGTGTTTGAATAAACGTTTTGATGAAGAGATCAAGAAATTTGGTTTCATCAAGAACGCTCACGAGGCTTGTGTATATAAGAAGGCTAGTGGGAGCATAATTACATTCCTAGTATTGTATGTTGATGACATACTACTTTTTAGAAATGATATTCCAACCATGGAAGGTGTTAAAACCTGGCTTGGAAGTTGTTTTTGTATAAAAGATCTCAGTGAAGCCGCCTATATTTTGGGAATAAATATCTATAGGGATAGATCGTGGCGGTTGATAGGTTTAAATCAAAGTGCATATATTAATAAAGTCTTGAGAAGGTTCAAGATAGAAAAACTCTGAGAAAGGTATGGTACCTGTTCAAAGAGGGACAATATTGAGTACATCTCAATGTCCAAGCTCAAAGGATGAGCAAGATTGAATAAAGGACATCCCATATGCATCTGCTATATGATCCATCATGTATGTGATGATATAAACTAGATCAGACATGTCATGCGTGTTAAGCACGACAAGCAGATATCAGCAGAATCCAAGTAATAGAAATTGGATGGCTATTAAAAGTTGTTAATACGTTAGGAGGACTAAGGAAATGTTTCTAATATACGGATCTGATGAAGAGGAACTCGTTGTAAAGGGTTACACGGATGCGACTTTCCAAACCGATCGAGATGATTCTCACTCACAATCGGGGTATGTCTTCATTATGAATGGAGTAGCATTGTCCACTACAAAATCCAAATACATAGCCGCATCATTAGCAACTCCGGAAGCTACATGGATAAAGAAATTTATCGCCTACCTAGCATGGTCTCTACCATTCAAGAGCCCTAGAAATCCTTTTATGATCACGAGGGTATGATTACATGAATCAAGGTACCCTGTCCTCTTCAAAAGTCTAGGCACATTAAGCGGAAATTCAACTACATAAAGGATGAAGTTGAAAAGGGAAAAATATGTATTCCTAAAGTTCACACCGATCAATACACTGCGGATCCACTCACGAAGCTCCTTGAAAGGGCAAAGCATGAAAGTCATATTTGTGCCTTAGGACTTCGATATTCTAGTGACTGGAATTGATCTATTTAGTTTTAAAAAGTTTGAAAAAATGTAATGTTGAACTCTTTATATACTTGTGATATTTTGAGTTATATTCATTTTAGCATGTACACATCCATGAATATGTGTATTACTATAAATGTCCGTAGTCAGTCATGTTTGTGGGAACAAATATGAACGTAAGACTATTATGAACATGGATTGGTGAATATTCATAAGGAATAAATACAGAGCAATTGGTTGCTGCCAAAGTTCATAAATATTTGTGGGATACAAATATTGGACTTGTAGGGTTTGTTAGAAGATAAAATCCAAGTTTAACCTCTTAAACTTTCTGAAAAATGCAGCGGATATATATTTTAAAACATGATTATAAATCTCAAATTTCATGTTTTTATGGGGACATATATATGTATAAAACAAATCCAAAACAAAAAGAATCATTATATGTGAATAAGCAAGCTATGAACATATGTAAATGTAGATAAAATCACAGCTACAATGAGTTGTGAAAAACTACCTTTCAGCAGCTCAAAAGGGTCGAAACTTTGAGGATGATGATGGGTTTTGAGCAGCAATCCTTCAAGGAAGAAGGCGTCAAGTTGTAATACCCACAAGCTTCTTCCAAACACCTTGCTTTGTTAGGGAGCTTCACACCAAAACAATCTTTCAAAGCTGCTATCTAAATCCGAATTTTCAGCCCCAAATTTCAGCCACAAAATCCGAATCTCTTAGAGGTTTAGAGTGTCTTGCTTTTGTGAAAAGAAGAGAGAAGAAGTATGAAATGATGGAAGAGTGTGTAAGTGTTTAAGTCTTGCATCAAACAAGACATAATATGGTGTTTTCAAGGCCACCTTTGGGCGGCCGAATTACCTTTTTAAAATGGTTTTCCACCATTAGATATTTTATTAAAATTAAACACTCTTCCATGCATTTAGGTTATAAAATTAAAGCATAGTCTAATTTTATAACATGACACACTTTTATTTGACATTACTTAACCAACTTAAATAATGAAACAAATAAATATATCATGAACAAATCATCCATATAATGTTGTTCTATCACAAAAGCAATATTTAGAAAACCAATTTTCTAAATAGGTGTCAATAATTTGTATGATCTTATCAACAAATAATTATTTATTGGTGTTTGTATAGCTTGTTATTGGGTATGACCCGACTTGGATCATAACGTACTAACCACATCAATCTTGTATGTGTCTTGGGCATATAAAAACCAACAATCTCCCACTTGCACAAGATTCATAGAAGATTGATGCAAGTAGTAAATACTGCCTAACAACGGTTTACTACCCTTAATATGTATGACTAAGTTCCATTCAATAACATCATCCCCTTCAAGTACCATACTTGAAATGTTTTAGGTGAAACAATCATCTATCACTTTGTCGCAGATGTCATGTTAAATCTTAGAGATACAGAGTGATCATTCTCCATTGATTTAACTT
This sequence comes from Flaveria trinervia, assembly GCA_025506515.1. NCBI lineage: Eukaryota > Viridiplantae > Streptophyta > Magnoliopsida > Asterales > Asteraceae > Flaveria > Flaveria trinervia. The sequence continues at coordinate 49,292,611 of CM046456.1, forward strand.
TATCAGGCCTTAGACATCTTACTCTCAATGAATAAGAGGGACAAATCCCTTCTTGACTACATACGTCTCTCACAATTACCTTATATCATACTTGAACTCAGACTTATGTACTGCCATATTTCAGAACAGTGAAGAACTGAGTCAAAGTATAATATATGGTAAATATCAAGACCCAATATGTATCTTAGGTCAGAGGATACCAAATGATGTTCGCCTTTACTCAAAATTACTTATGATCAATCAGGAAGATCCCATGTAGTAATATTTGAGATGCAGGTCAGTCCAATATTTGCATCCCACAAATATCTATGAACCTTGGCAGCAATCTTTTGCTCTATATTAATCTATATGAATATCTACCAATCCAAGTTCATAATAATCTTACCCTCATACTTGTTCCCACAAGTCTGAACGATTACGGACATTTAGAGTAAACATTTACTCATGGATTAAACATGCTAAATTGGAATATTAATTGAAACATTATAACCAAATAATTTTATTCAAATAATAAGAGTTCCACATATCTAAATACAAAATTACACATCAAATCCAATCACTAGAATATCAAAGTCCCATGGCACAAGTATGACCTTCATGCTTTGCCTTTTCAAGGAGCTTTGTGAGAGGATCCGCAATGTTTTGATCCGTGTGAACTTTGCGAATACATATCTTTCCCTTTTCAACTTCATCTCATATGTAGTTGAATCTCCGCTCAATGTGCCTAGTCTTTTGATGAGCACGAGGTTCCTTGATTTGAGCAATCGCACCCTCGTTATCACAAAAGATCTCTAGGGGGTCCTGAATGGAAGGGACAACCCCTAGATCGGCAATGAATTTCTTCAACCATGCAGCTTCTTGAGCTGCCAATGAGGTGGCGACGTATTCTGATTCTATAGTTGATAGAGCCACCACATCCTGTTTGGAGCTCTTCCAAGAGACCGCTCCTCCATTCAGAATGAAAATATATCCCGATTGTGAGCTTGAATCATCATGATCGGTTTGGAAACTCGCATCCGTGTAACCTTTTACAACGAGTTCCTCATCACCAGATCCATAGATTAGGAACATATCTTTTGTCCTCCTTAGGTACTTAAGTATGTTCTTAACAACCATCCAATGACTGTTTCCAGGATTTTGCTGGTATCGACTTGTCATGCTTAAGGCGCATGACACGTCCGGTCTAGTGCATATCATTGCATACATGATGGATCCAATAGCAGACGCGTATAGGAATGCCTTCATTTTATCTTGCTCATCATTTGAGCTAGGACATTGAGTCGTACTCAATATCATTCCTCCTTGAATAGGTACCGTACCTTTCTTAGAGTTCTCCATCTTGAACCTTTTCAAGATTTTATCAATGTATGCACTTTGATTTAAACCAATCAACCACCTTGATCTATCCCTATAGATCTTTATTCCCAGAATATAGGTGGCCTCACCAAGATCCTTGATGGAAAAACAACTTCCAAGCCAGGTTTTTACACCTTCCAAGGTTGGAATGTCATTTCCAAATAGTAGTATGTCATCAACATACAATACTAGGAAAGTGATGATGCTCCCACTAGCTTTCTTATATACAAAAGCTTCGTCAGCATTCTTGATGAATCCGAATTTAATTATTTCTTCATCAAAATGGTGATTCCAACTTCTCGATGCTTGTTTCAATCCATAGATTGATTTCTTTAACTTGCATACTTTATCAGGATGTGTTGGATCGACAAAACCTTCGGGCTGAACCATATAGACATCTTCCTCAAGATATCCATTTAGGAAAGCGGTTTTGACATCCATTTGCCAAATCTCATAATCATAATGAGCAGCTATGGCAAACAATATCCTTATAGACTTTAGCATCGCAACAGGTGAGAAGGTTTCATCATAATCAACCCCTTGAGTTTGAGTGAAATCCTTTGCTACAAGTCTAGCCTTGCAAGTATCCAAGTTTCCATGCATATCGGTTTTCTTCTTGAAAACCTACTTGCTTCCAACTACTTTGGAGTTAAGAGGTGGTACAACCAAGTCCCATACTTTATTTTCATGCATGGATTGCATCTCAACGCTCATGGCCTCGAGCCATTTGTCACAATGTGAATTGGACACTGCATCATGGTATGCGGTTGGTTCATCTGAATCTACCACATAGCATCCATCCATGAAAAATTTGTATCTTTCAGGTGGATTACTAGTTTTACCACTTCTGCGAACGTTTTGTGTGTATTGATCAACCACTTGATTATCTTCAACATCCTCATGTTGAGTGCTAGTTTCAACCAAACGTGCATCGGGTTGTGGTTCTTGATCCTCCTCAAGATCCACTGCTCTACTGCTAGTTCCTTCCATAAGGAACTTTGCTTCTAAGAACTCACCCTTTCTGGCAACAAACACCTTTTCAAGAAGAAAATGTAGATAAAATCACAAGGATCGAAACTGTTTATATGTGAATAAGCTAGCTATGAACATATGTAAATGTAGATAAAATCACAGCTACAATGAGTTGCGAAAAACTACCTTTCAGCAGCTCAAAAGGGTCGAAACTTTGAGGATGATGATGGGTTTTGAGCAGCAATCCTTCAAGGAAGAAGGCCTCAAGTTGTAATACCCACAAGCTTCTTCCAAACACCTTGCTTTGTTAGGGAGCTTTACACCAAAACAATCTTTCAAAGCTCCTATCTAAATCCGAATTTTCAGCACCAAATTTCAGCCACAAAATCCGAATCTCTTAGAGGTTTAGAGTGTTCCTGCTTTTGTGAAAAGAAGAGAGAAGAAGTATGAAATGATGGAAGAGTGTGTAAGTGTTTAAGTCTTGCATCAAACAAGACACAATGTGGTGTTTTCAAGGCCCCCTTTGGGCGGTCGAATCACCTTTTTAAAATGGTTTCCCACCATTAGATATTTTATTAAAATTAAACACTCTTCCATGCATTTAGGTTATAAAATTAAAGCATAGTCTAATTTTATAACATGACACACTTTTATTTGACATTACTTAACCAACTTAAATAATGAAACAAATAAATATCTCATGAACAAATCATCCATATAATGTTGTTCTATCACAAAAGCAATATTTAGAAAACTAATTTTCTAAATAGGTGTCAATAATTTATATGATCTTATCAACAAATAATTATTTATTGGTGTTTGTATAGCTTGTTATTGGGTATGACCCGACTTGGATCATAACGTACTAACCACATCAATCTTGTATGTGTCTTGGGCATATAAGAACCAACAGGATTGACCCGCATCTCAATTTTACTACATGGAATCTTCTAGATTGATCATAAGTAAATTTGAGTAAAGGCGAATATCATTTGGTATCATCCGACTTGAGAAACATATTGGGTTTTGATATTCACCAAATGTTATACCTTGAGCTAGTTCTTCACTGCTCTGAAATAATAGGCAGTACATAAGGCTATGATTAGGAGTGACACGAGGTGATTGTGAGAAACGTATGTAGTCAAGATGGAACTTGTTCCTCTTATTCGTTGAGAGCAAGATGTCTAAGGCCTGATTAAGTTAAATCAACAAGGAATGATCATTCTATGTCCTTGGATTTACATGACGTCTGTAACAAAAGGATAAATGATTGATTCACCTAATTTATTTCAAGTTGGATTCTTGAAGGGGATGATGTTATTGAATGACTTTAAGTCATGTGTATTAAGGGTAGTAAACCATTGTTAGGTGTTATTTACTGCTTGCATCAATCTTCTATGAATCTTGTGTAAGTGGGAGATTGTTGGATTCTTTATGCCCAAGACACATAGAACATTGATGTGGTTAGTATGTTATGATCCAAGTCAGGTCATACCCAATAACAAGCTTAGCAAACACCAAATAATATTTAATTGATGATATGATCATGCAATTAAATAAATACACCAATTTAGAAAATGAGTTTTCTATATAAGTTGCATATGAGATTGAACAAATTATAGGTTTATTTTGTTCATAGATATTGTTTGTAATGTTATTTAAGTTAGTTAAATAACATCAAATAATAAAGGAGTGTGTATGAGTTATACAATTAAAAGGTTAATTATATATAACTTAAATTAGTAACTAGTTAACATTAGAAAATTGGGTGTTTAAGTTTTGGGGGGAAAACCCAATTAAAATCTATGTTTCGGTCGCTCCTTTGCTTGTGGGTGTGCCTTTTGTTTCTTGAAAACAAACACACACTTAACTAGTTAGGACACTCCATCTTCTTCTCTCTCTCACATGCAAGAACCACAAGAACAAAAGGTTCTCTCCTTTTCTAGAAGAGATTCTCGGCTGGAAGGTGTTCTAGCAGCTTCTTCTTTCGGTTTTTGGTATACAAATCCTAGCAAGAATGGTCTATGCTTGATGCTTGTGGGTATGGAAGCTTGAGGGCACTTATCCTTTGTGTTTTGGCTGTTCAACAACATCATTCTCTTCATCAAAATCCCGTTTTTCAGCAGCCTTTGGAAGGTAGTTCCATGGTTTGATTTTGGTTGTTATTCCTTGTTGACAGCTAGTTCATACACATATATATGATCCTTATATTCTTGGGTTCGTTGTTTTCATGATATGAGCCTTAATTTTCAGATTACAAATGATAATATTAAAGTTATATTCCGCTACTTTTTCATGTTTAAAAGGTTAAACTACTTTGATATGGTCCAACAAACCCAACATAATTCATCATTTAGATGATTAGACCAAAATGGTGAGAGCTCCAGGTCTATCCTCACGTATAACAAAGGAGATGACTATTTAATCATGTGCTGATGAGAGCTCTAGGTTAGTACTATCATACAACAAAGGATATCATCACTCCAGGTCAGTAATTTCGTACACCAGAGGAGATTAGCATAAACACAAGACACATAAATACACTAATCATGGCTCAAAGATATGGCTTGTATTATTTGTATCATGGTAGGTGAAAGATCAATTCTCAATCCAATTTTTGTTGGGACTCATTTTTCGTGCATGCCAAAATGATTGCGTAAATCCAGACGTCCTTAAGCACATATTTTAATTTAAATCATTATCTTACTGTCTACTTTATTCTTCAGCCTGAGTCTACCAAGCATATTATTAAAGAATCTATCACTGTCATTTCTTATTTTAAAAACTCAAGTCATGCAAAAACAAGCATTTCAAGATGATATACAATCATTTCTCAGTCATCTCAAATCAAGTTCCCAGTTCTTTTTTTATTTTTAATGTATTACTTATATACTCTCCCCCTAAATTTTTATTGTTCTAATCTTTTTTGTTTTTTATTTGTTTTTAATTTTTTTTAATATTTTAAAATTTGCTTTTATAAAACTGTACAAAAATAAAAATTTACAAAGAAGGTCTTCTAAACTACACTGATTATCTAGATAAGAAATGAATTATCAAGAAATATGCAGTGATTATGAAGTGAGAACTGTGATTATGTAGATAAAAATCCAAATGATGGATAAAATACCATGACCTTAACCTGTTTGTTCTGCCTCAAATTTGAATTAGGAACAATCTCTATTAGTAATCCAGATTACTAGTAGTCCTCTTGAATTTTTCCTGCACTCATTAACAAATTAGTTAGAAAAGGGAACCCAGGCCATCGTAGTCCTAGAAGTTCCTTTTTCATCAATATAAGAAACTTGTTTCGGCATATAACTGTCTGAACACTCGGGATTGTAGTATCCTTCTTTTTAATTTTCCAATTTTGTTTTGGTTCAATTAATTTGGATTTGAATGAATTAAATTTGGAAATCATTTTCTGTTTAAGTCCAGAAGGAAAAGAATTTGGTTTTGAACCTTTGGTCATTTTCATCTTTGTATCATGTGAAACCGGCTTCATATGAAAAGGTTTAAATGGAGGGTTTTTCATGCAACCATTCAAAGATGTTTTCTTTTTACATTTCGAACTAGAGAAGCAACCTGTGTTGCTGTTACCATCTAGAACATTCTTTATAGACTTACATCCAGAGAAGCAATTTGGTTTGCCTTTACCATTCAATGCAAGTCTTTGAGGACATTTTTTACCACATGACCTTTTTTTCCACACTGAAAACAAGCCTTGAAAGGCTTTTGATTTTTTGTAGTCCCATGTTGTGCAGGTGTGATGAGGATTGCTTTGAGCTTGTAAGAAATTCTTGCTTATTCTAAAGTTTTCCGTGCTAAACAGGGAATGAGGTCTTTACTTATTGATTGGGTTGTTTTGCAATTGGATATGAGATCCGTATTTGTAAGGCCCCGATCTCGGAAACCTCACAGTTGGTCATTCATAGCAATTAAAACATTAAACATTACAAATAAACGAGCTTAAGCAGCGGAAATAATTTATCAAAAGCCATTCGTTCCATTTAAACCATTGTTGTTGAGCAATATATCATCGTTTAACTGATTACAAAAGAATTGTTTATATGCATTACACAACAACAGCATCACAGAGTACGAATGGATGTCAGACTTTCCCTGCCGAGTAGCTTCACCCTCGTGCCATCCTCAGCAATAACTACCTGCCAACTGAAAATGTATAAAAGTCAGCGTTGCTCAGTGAGCTCTAGTATTAAAAGTAATAAAATAATTTCTATATGTTGTATAAGAAAATACTCTTTTTTGTAAAATACAACTCTGTACTATATATGCGAGCACGCATCAACAATATGAACAAATATTGTTCGTTCTCTTTACTGTAGGCCTTGTCTGTTCTATAAACTTTTATCTTTATGTTTCACTTTCTGTATGGACCAGTGAGCAATACCCCAACTATATGTGCGATGAAAAACGGGTGATGGGCCATCTATATCCCTCAAAAGGGGCAACTGTATCCCTCGAAAGGGTCAACTATATCCCCCGAAAGGGTCAACTGTATCCCTCGAAAGGGTCAACTATACCCCTCGAAAGGATCAACTATATCCCTCAAAAGGGTTCTATGTACTATGTACAAGGCCAACCCAATCACCCAGGACACGCTGCAAAGGTCATGCCAATCTCAATTGATTGACCCTGTGTGCATAATAGGGTAGCTAACCCGCAGCACACTTGAGCTAACGACAACATGGTCGTGTACCTCTTGTAAACTTGCAAGACTTGTTAACATTTTCATTAATGTTCTTCTTCTTTTATTTATTGCTCTTTCACTTTATTATTACGATATACTTTACGTTACGATAATAACATACCACATAAAGTCACATACTATAAGTAATAATAATAATAGCAATAACAATAATAAGGAACAATCATAATAAATCATATCAACAACATCATTAATAAGCCCTTAGTCAACCTAGGTCAAAACCCTAAGGCACAGAATCCCAGAAAATTCTGTAAAAATTTCTAAGTCTTAGGCGCATGGGAACTATTTGGGCGCATAAGCCCTGTTCGGGCGTTTCATCACTATGTAGGTGCATCAGCCAACACTTAAGCATTTTCACTTTAGACGCATGAACTATTCAGGCGCATGGGCACTACATGTGCATATGAACACTTAGATGCATGAGTAATTCAGGCGCATGGATACTTAGGCGCATGGGCCACTTGGGCGCATGGGCCACTTGGGCGCATGGGTACTATTTGGGGCTCATGGCCCTACACTTAGTTGTCCAGCTAACATTCTAGACGCATGGGCCACTGTTCAGGCGCATGGGCTGTACTTTATCATTTCTAAGGTAATCTTAGGTGCATGGGCTACTGTTTGGGCGCATGGATCACACTTAGTTCTTACTATGGCATTTTCAGGCGCACGAGCCTTATCTAGGCGCATAGACCTTCTGTTCAACATGTTTCCAGTATGTTTTCAACCCAAATCATCAAATCCATCTGTTCTAAGCTTAATGTGGCTGTTCTAATCATGAATAACCTATAAGCATTCAAGGATCACATTCATTCATGCACAAAACATACAGGCATACATACTCAAATATTTGAAAATCTTTTACATACATTTTCAGCCCCAAAGATGTTTGAAAACAAGTAAAAAACGGGGTCTAGAACTCACCTGATGCAACTTGGGTGTTTCTTCCTCTCTAACCCGCTTGCAATTGAGTTCAAGCACCTAAAAACAACACTGCACACGCGCACCCGAGCACAAACACAAACACATAAGCACATAAGCATGTAACCGGGATAAAACCATCATAAACATGTAAAAACCACGAATTCTTACCTTGAATTCGACTTCTCTTCTTCTTCTTATCTTCAACCGAGAGTTTTCTCTGCTCTCTCTCTCTAAAACTGAAGAAGATGGTGATGTGAAGTGAGGGTGGGCGGCCATACTCCCTTTTACACCAACTTTTGAATGTTTTGTCCTTTTTGGACACTTTTAGTCCCTCCACTTGGACTTTATTTCCTTTCTTGCTTTTATTCTTTATATCTTGATTTTTAAAAATAGCCGGGCGTTACAGTATTGGTCTTGATTCAGCTTTTGGAAGCTTCTATGACTTGACAATGTCAAGAGATATCTTGATCTATGACGAACCAACATGATCCTCTATGATTGATTCATCATTTGAGCTTATCCAGTCTCGTATACACAGATCTTTCTCTAACAGATCTTTATTGACACCTCCTATTGTGTCTGCTTCGATTATAGGATTCTGATTGCTTAACGATTCGACAACTATACCCTCTTGTTGGACCAAAAGAACCAATGAGCCAAGATCAGAAAATCTCTAAGTCCCACACGGTATCACAACAACTGCTGAAAGCCTCATCAGTAGTTTGACAAGTACTGAAGACTTCAACAGCTGAAGATCAAGTGCTGAAGACCTTAACAGCTGAAGAACCAAAGTGCTGAAGTACAACAGCTGAAGAACACAAGTGCTGAAGCTGAAAGACCAAAGTACTGAAGTACAACAGCTGAAGAGTTCACAAGTGCTGAAGATCAACAACTGATGTACAAAGTCTGAAGACAAAGACTGAAGACATCAGCTGATGATATCTACTGAAGTCATCAGCTGATGAAACGCCTGAAGGTCAAAGTCTGAAGATCAAGTACTGAAGCCTCAGTAGTTTGTCACAACTGCTGAAGAGTACTTCTTCAGTAGTTGTGATATCAGTAGTTTTATGTTTCAGTAGTTTTATGTTTTATGTTTCAGTAGTTTTGTAAAACGACTGAAGAGCTTGTTCTTCAGTCGTTGTAGTTTCAGTAGTTTTATATTTTGTACTTAACCTGCTGATATGTTCTCAGTAGTTGTGAACATTTCAGTAGTTTGTTAAGATTTAGTTATTTCTGTATTGGATCTGCCAGTTGTCACTTTCCGTGATAACAGCAGTGACTGTTGCACTCTATATAAGGAGTGACAACCCATTGTAATCAGAGAGCGATATGAGCAATTGAATGGAATGTTTGATTGATTTGATTAGAAATATTCTCCATCTATAAACATTCCTAGAAATCAGAAATTCATATTCTCTCCCTATAACCGTATGCGATCTTAACGCTTACATATATTGTTTGCTTGCTACAATTTGTCTAATTCGTTGTGTATTCCGCTGCTTTACATTCTGATAAACATCAAACTTGTGATCACTGATCCTGTCAAATGGTATCAGAGCAGGTTAATCATTGATCGATCTAATAATTGATCATTGAAACTGCTATTCTAGATCCAAGTTTGATTGAATTAGCTTTTGTTTTTGCAAGAAACGGTTATAGAGATTGAATTTTCTGTATTTCTGCTCATTCATCCTGAGATCTTATTCTTGGTTCTCATTGAGTTTGTTGTGGTTTGTCTAAAACTTTTTAAAACTTGAACTAAACTGTTTTTGAACTGAAAATGACCACTCCCTCCAATGATCCTCACAATACTGGTTCCTCAACCAAGCCTCCTATGCTGGTTAGGAATGAGTATAACATATGGCAAAGACGTATGCTCCATCACCTGTCTGTTAACAGCGCAGGGTGTTGGACATCAGTGGTACATGGTCCACACAAGCCTATGGTGAATAACCCGGAAACCAATCAAATGGTTCCGAAGAGGAGGGAGCAATACTCAGATGAGGATAAAAAGTTGCTTGAGATTGATGCAAAAGCCCATGGAATTCTGGCCATGGCTTTGCCCAATGAAATCTATTCTGGGCTAATGCATCATGAAACTGCCCATGACCTCTGGATTGCTTTGAAAGAACAATTTGGAGGAACAGATGAGGTCTTGGCAAATAATAGAGAAATTCTTGCCCAACAATATGAGACATTCTCTCATAGAAAGGGTGAGACACTGACTCAACAATATGAGCGGTTTTCTTGTTTGATCTCTGAACTAAAAATGGTCAAACTTGAATACACCAATATTCAGATGAATAACAGATTTCTCAGATCACTGCCTGAGAGATGGGACACATATACTATTGTCCTACGCTCCAGTGCAAGTTTGGACAAACTATCTCTCACCCAACTCCATGGGAAACTGCTCACTTTTGAGAGAGAGATAGAACAGAAGAGAAAACTGTCTTCATCTGGAAAGCTCACTGAAGACTTTATTCAAGGCAACACTGCCTTGGTGGGTCATGAGTCAGAATATGCTGCATCTGAATGTCAGTATGATGAGCATATTAATTTCTCTTCGAGCACTTCTAATTCTGCATTTGTAAGTGTTGATGGTCAGTTTACTGGTGGTAATAATGACAATTTATGCTTCATTATGGATGATCTCAAGGGGATTGCTGATGATGACTTAGAAGAGATGGATATTTTGAGCCAAATGGCCTTGATAAATATCAGATCTCAGAAGTTCTACAAAAGAACTGGAAGAAAATTCCCAGGACTCTCTGGCAAAACCAAAGTTGGTTTTGACAAGAGCAAGTTGAGGTGTCACAAATGCCAACGGCTTGGACACTTTGCTAGAGAGTGTAGATCAACTGGATCAAACTCTACTGCACCCTTTGTGACTTTTCCTGGCAACAGTCAACAAACCAGAGGGCAACATCCTGTCACATCTAGTCATCATCCTCAACAACAATCTCCGGCATATTTTGTTCTCAGGGTCAAATGCCTTATCAGTACCCTTGTTATTACATGCCACAGTCAAGTCAAGTTCAAGTTCCTATGACACCACAACCTCATGCATTACCAGAACCTCAGCCTTCCCCATCTCATCAACAACCTTCATCTCAACAACACAGCTTCTTCACCCCAGGAGTTGTTGACTGGAGCAGTTTACCAGATGACTTGTCTGGTCATGATCAACTGTTCTCAGGTGCTGGTCAACATGGTGGTGACAGTCCCTTTGGGAATCTAGCTCTTATGGCTTTGGAGTCTGCTGATACTTCATCTTCCAATGCCTCTACACCTCAGGTATCACAGGTATCCTCTGAGGCAAAAGCCAAATTATGTTCTGAATAATGCATAGCAGCATTTGCTTCCATTAGGGAAGCAAATGTAGCTTTAATTAATAAGAACATTGAGCTAGAACAAGAAATTTCCAAAAACAAAGCTGAGTTTGAGTTTGTGCTCAAAGATAAAAATGATGAGATTTATAAACTGAATTGCAAAATAATTGATGATAAGGCTAGAGAAGATGTACTTTTAGAGAAGTACAAGGATCTCAAAGAAACCCTTGCAGTTACCCAGGTCGAGTGTGATAGATGGGTACAATCATGCAAAGGTTTTGAAATGCTTCTTAGTAAGCAATCTGCTTCAAATGTGAAGTTGGAATTGGTTACAATCACACTGCTCCACCTACAGATTTTACCCCAGAGCAGAGGTAGAATCTGATGGTGAGAGTGATAACCAATCCATCAAGTCATGTGATCTACCTTCTGATACAGCACAATCAGAAGTAGCAGTCAGTATCAAGTCCTCTTTGAACCTATCAGCTGATGTTGATGGTCCAAATGCTGACATTCACATGATCAATAAGTTGATCAACTCAGGAGTCAATCCTGAAGGTCCTGAAAGGACTGGAGAGCAGGATTCAACTCCTGAAGTTCAAACTTCAACTGCTGTCAGTACTGAAGAGAAGAAAACTGGCAGTAGAAAGAGTTTGAAGACTACTAAAGATGCTGTCAAGAAAGCAACCAATGCTTCCAAAGCATTGAAGAACAAGTCTTCAGTTGCTTCACCATCTTTAGTTGATGATCAACCTAAGATGAAGAAGAAACCATGTGAAGTATGTGGTTTGTTCAATCATCTTACAGATGATTGTTGGTACAAAAGAGGTTCCAAACTCAAACAAAAAGAAGAAATTAATGAGAAAATGGTAAAAATGAAAATGAGTTTGAGACCACATTTGTATCAGCAACATCAAATCCTGTAACCCTTAAGTCCTTAAAGCAATTCAAAAAGGAAGGAGTTAAACAGGTGACAGCTGAGGGTGCTCAAAAGAAGAAGGTGCAACATAGGACCTTATCTAACTCCACTAGCTATGTGTCTGATGAGCTGAAAGCTTTATCACAAAATCAGACACAGCTGGTGATGATGGTACAACATCTGTTGGGTAGAGTTAACCAACTAGATTCTCCTATGTTGAAACCACAGAAAAGGAGGTCTAAGCCAAAGGACTCCTCTTCTGCACCATCTTCTTCCTCTCAAGCTGTTGTTACAAATAAACATGCTAGTTTACCATCTATTGATGTGACCAGGCCCAAAACCAAAAAGGTTTGGGTCTCTAAAACTAACTGATTGTTTATTATTGCAGGGTTCTTCAACATGCCAAAATAGCATCTGGTATGTAGACAGTGGGGGATCCATGCACATGACTGGGAACATCTCTCTTCTTCATGACTACTCTCAAGGAAAGAAGGGATTTGTCTCTTTTGGCAATGATGCTAGGGGTTACATCATCGGTAAGGGCTTTGTCTCCAATGGAGAAATCAAATTTGATGATGTTAATCATGTGGAAAATCTCAAGTACAACCTCTTGAGTGTCAGTCAAATGTGTGATAAAGGCCATGTTGCCCTTTTCACAAGTCAAAACTGTAGGATTCTGTCATCCAAAGTTTTGCCCTTGATTGACAAGGTGTTGGATGATCACACTCTCCTGAAAGCCAACAGGACAGGAAGAGTGTATGCCTTAGATCTCTCTAAGAAGATAGATCTCAAAGGTAATCCTTGCCTATTTTCCAAAGCCTCTTTTCAAGAATCTAAACTATGGCACAGGAGGCTTGGTCATGTTAATCTCAAAAACATGAATCAGCTTAGCCACAATAGTTTAGTTAGAGGCTTACCAATAAAGGAGTTCCACTGTGATGAAACTTGCACTGCTTGTTTAAAAGGAAAACAGCACAAGGTCTCATTTCCTCCTATTGAAGTGTCCAAGTCCACTGCCTGCTTGCAATTACTGCATATGGATCTATTTGGTCCTGTGAGAGTAATGAGCATGGCAAAGAAGAAATACTGTCTGGTAATTGTGGATGATTACTCCAGATTTGTATGGACTTTCTTTCTACATTCAAAGGATGAGGCTGCTCAGAAGATTATCCACTTTGTGCTGTACATTGAGAAGCAGTATTCCCTTCCAGTCAAGTGTATTAGGAGTGATAATGGAACTGAGTTCAGAAATCATACACTTGATGACTTCTATCTCTCAAAGGGAATCAAAAGGCAGTTCAGCATTCCAAGGACTCCGGAACAAAATGGAGTAGTGGAGAGAAAGAACAGGACCCTCATTGAAGCTGCAAGGTCCATGCTGGCTGACTCAGGCTTGCCATTGACCTTTTGGGCTGAAGCTGTCAACACAGCTTGTTATGTGCAAAATAGAGTGTTAGTAAATCAGAGGTTGATGAAGACTCCATATGAAGTTCTCCATCATTTGGCTCCACTGATTTCATTTTTCAAAGCATTTGGGTGTCCCTGTTTTATTCTCAACACAAAGGATCAACTCCACAAATTTGATCCTAAGGTGGATGCAGGATACTTTGTTGGTTATTCATCTACTTGCAAAGCATACAGAGTCTTCAACTGCAGAACAAAGATGGTTGAAGAAACTCTACATGTTAAGTTTAATGAATCTCCAAAGGACAAGATTCCACAAAGTCCTGTGGAGTTATTTGATCTGGACATACTGCAATATGTTCCTTATCAAACTCCTGCTGTTGCTCCTGTCAACAGTTCACCACCTGGTGGTACTGCTGATGATGATGATGATTGCAGTACTCACCTCTTCAGGTTTAGTGATCAGCTGCCTGAGTCAACTAGACCTGATGTTCCTGTAGCGCCAGTAGCACCATCCACAACAAATGCTGATGAGATTTCTTCGAATTCAACTTCCTTTGAATTACCATCCACTGATTGGTTTCAAGGAAATGATTCACCATCACCATCTGTTGCTGCTGAACCGGCTACAAACACTTGCACAGATCTCATTGTGTATCAAGATCTGAAGAATCACCCCATGTCTCAAATCATTGGTGATATCACTGCTGGAGTATCAACAAGAAGTCAATTGTCCAATTTCTGCTTCTATGCTCTCTTCATCAGTCAGCAAGAGCCAAAGAATTATCACATTGCTTTAAAGGACAATGGATGGGTTGATGCCATGCAGCTTGAGCTTCTTCAGTTCAAGAAACAGCAAGTGTGGGAACTGGTTCCTCTACCTCCAGGTAAGTGTGCAATAGGCACTAAATGGGTGTTTAGGAACAAAACTGATGAAAATGGGCTTATTGTTAAGAACAAGGCCAGACTGGTTGTTCAGGGGTTTGCACAAGAAGAAGGTATTGATTATGATGAAACCTTTGCCCCTGTAGCCAGACTGGAAGCAATTCGATTGTTTTTAGCTTATGCTGCTTATCAAAAACTTAAAGTCTTTCAAATGGATGTCAAAAGTGCATTTTTGTATGGAAAAGTTAAAGAAGAGGTTTATGTATGTCAACCTCCAGGCTTTGAGGACAACAAACATCCTAATTGGGTGTATAAGCTTGATAAAGCTCTTTATGGGTTAAAACAAGCTCCCAGAGCCTGGTATGAGACATTATCAAACTTTCTTCTGGAAAACAATTTCACTAGAGGCTCCATAGACAAGACTTTATTTATTAAGAAAGCTAGGCAGCATAATCTACTTGTTCAAATTTATGTAGATGATATCATTTTTGCATCCTCTGATCCAAAGTTGTGTGATGCCTTTACAAAGTTGATGCAACAGAAGTTTGAAATGAGTGCCATGGGAGAATTACAGTTCTTTCTGGGGTTGCAAATCAAACAAAAGGCTGATGGAATTTTATTCATCAATCCAAATATACAAAAGATCTTTTGCAAAAGTTTGATTTACAAAACTGTAAGCCCTGTTCTACTCCCATGAGCAGCACCACACAACTGGACTTAGATCAGAAAGGTAAAGTGGTTGATGAAACACTTTACAGATGTATGATTGGGTCCTTGATGTATTTACAGCTTCTAGACCAGATATTATGTTTGCTACATGTGTTTGTGCTAGATTTCAGGCTGCACCTAAAGAGTCTCATCTGATTGCAGTCAAGAGGATCTTTAGATATCTGCAAGGCACTCCATCTCTAGGTTTATGGTATTCTACCAACCATTCTGGTAAATTAGTTGCTTTTTCTGACAGTGACTATGCAGGGTGTAAGTTGACCAGGAAATCAACTTCTGGTGGATGCCAATTCCTAGGCAACTGCTTGATTTCTTGGCAGAGCAAGAAACAGACCTCAGTTGCTACATCCACTGCGGAAGCTGAGTACATTGCTGCTGCAAGCTGTACATCTCAGGTACTCTGGCTTCAAAACCAACTTTTGGATTATGGCATTACAGAGACTAAGACTCCATTGTTAATGGATAGTGCTTCAGCTCTTTGCATTGTAAAAAATCCAGTCCAGCACTCTAGGACCAAACATATCGAGATCAGACACCATTTTATAAGAGACTGTTTTGAAAAAGGTCTGATTGATCCTAAGTTTGTGCCCAGTGCTGATGAGCTTGCAGACATTTTTACTAAGCCTTTGGATAGTTCAACTTTCCAAAACCTGGTGTTAAGGCTTGGTATGATGCAGCTAGAATAGGTGACAACTACTGATGATCTCAGTAATTCATACTGATGATCATGAGTGCCTGTCACATATAAGTACTGATGAGCTCTTTTAACCTCAGTACTTTTTATAACTACTGAAGGCTAAAAGTTCTCACAAGTACTCAAGTACTTCATCTGCTCTAAACTACTGAAGTAGTTACCACTACTGATGTAGTCATAACTACTGAAATCAGTAAAAACAGATAAGTACTGATGTCCTATGAAACAACTGAAATCAGCCATAAAGACTGATGAATGTGTTGAGGATAGTTTGAACAGCTGAAAAGCTAAGAATTGACGAAAACAGCTGAAGAGAAATTTCCCTTCAGTCGTTTGTACCACTGCTGTTTCATTTTAAACAACTGAAGCAAAACCACGTCTTCAGTAGTTTTATAACTACTGATGACCAATACCAAGTCTTCAGTTGTTTACAACAGCTGATGACAAAACCACTGTCTTCAGTAGTTTTATATTTTGTACTTAACCTGCTGATATGTTCTCAGTAGTTGTGAACATTTCAGTAGTTTGTTAAGATTTAGTTATTTCTGTATTGGATCTGCCAGTTGTCACTTTCCGTGATAACAGCAGTGACTGTTGCACTCTATATAAGGAGTGACAACCCATTGTAATCAGAGAGCGATATGAGCAATTGAATGGAATGTTTGATTGATTTGATTAGAAATATTCTCCATCTATAAACATTCCTAGAAATCAGAAATTCATATTCTCTCCCTATAACCGTATGCGATCTTAACGCTTACATATATTGTTTGCTTGCTACAATTTGTCTAATTCGTTTGTGTATTCCGCTGCTTTACATTCTGATAAACATCAAACTTGTGATCACTGATCCTAACAGGAACAAACGAAGGAATATTACCTGTTTTGAATTTGTTGAAAAAGATTGGAGAAGCAGCCTATATTGTTTTTGGAGCATCAAAGGTGGAATCACCATTAATCTTCTTATCAGACCCTTGCCTGAGGAATCCCAAACCTACAGGATAATCCTTCACATCTCTAACCTATTTAAGATTAACGTTGCTTAAACCTGCATTTAAACCTTTAGTTTCTGAAACTCCAATCAAATCATTTGTTGAATGAGGTTTGGGGATTGGTGATTAACATAAAGTAGAAGGTGGTGGAACTGAATTAAATGCAGTAGCATTATCAAATTTATATCCAATCCTATGTTTTACCCACGCCCCTTTTTGTTTAGCAATAAGCTCATCCGTAATGCCTGGTTATTTTCAAAACCCATGTATAGGGGTTAAAAGTGATAAAAAGGACAAAATCATTGAAAAGTTGGTAAATAAAGGTGATGGCCGCCCATCACCCTCTCTTCACTCATAATCTTCAGTTTTTAGAGAGAGAAAGTAACAAGAGCAGTAGAAAGCTCTCGGTTCTGAAGAGAAACAAGAAGAAAATTTGAATTCAAGGTAAGAATTCATGTTTTTATAGTGTTATTAACCTGTTATGTCCTCGGGTGTATGCTTATATATGTTTTGGTATGTTTTAGTGGGTTTCTAGGCAGTTGAACTCAATTTCAAACTAGTTTGGAAGAGACCATACTCAAGAGCTTCAATGGTGAGTTCTAGAACCCATCTTTTACTAGTTTTTAACTAATTTTGGGGCTGGAAATGCATGAATGTATGTTTTCATTAAACTGGATTTTAAACCCGTATGTATGAATGTGTGTATGTTGTGATTATGATGTGATGTTTAGCTATGTTCATGCTTTTTTATGTTATGATTGTCTTTCCAAGGCTTAGAATGTAAGATTTAAGCTTAGAACATGATAGATGGTGTTTGGGAACTAAGATCTGATGTTTAGGGCTCATATGTTTAAGTTTTAGAATTTGCCCAAGTGTTCAAAACAAATGTGGATGAGTAACGGAAGTCAATGTGGATGAATAGTTACTGCGGATGAGCATTAACCATTAAGTAAGTCAATGCGGATGAGCATTAACCATCAAGTAAGTCAATGCAGATCAGTAATGGAAGTCAATGGGGATGAACAGTTAATGCGGATGAGCATTAACCACTAAGTAAGTCAATGCGAATGAGCATTGAAAGAAATATGGATGAACAATTAATGCAGGTGAGCATTAAACACTAAGTATGGGAAATGCGGATGAGCATTGACTAAGTATGGGAAATGCGGATGAGCATTGACTAAGTATGGGAATGCGGATGAGCATTGACTAAGTATGGGAAATGCGGATGAGTAAAAGTCAATGCGGATGAACTAAAACAAATGCGGATGAACAAAAGGCAAATGCGGATGAACAAAAGGCAAATGCGGATGAACACTTAAAATATTTTCTGACTTTTTGGGGAAAAAGTTGAAATAGGCTTTGACTTGGGAGGTTCCCGGGGCTATGTAAGTTGACTTTTGAGGTCATAGATGTTATGATAGGCAGTTATGATGTATGTTTGATGCTTATGCATGATGGTATGTATGATATATGTTATGTATGTATGATGCCCTGTATGATGATATTATCTGTTTATGTATATGTTCCTTCTTGAATGATTATTTTCTCATGACTTTACGTTGAATGTTAATGAATGAAATCAAAGTATGATGTAACGTAAAGTGAAAGATAATGAAAAGAGGAACGTAATGAAACAATGCATGCATTAACGAATGAATGAAAGTAAGAAATGCTTGCAAGCAAATGTATGGAGGTTCACACCTAATGAAGGGTGTACTTCAACAGTGTGCAGGTTAGCTACCCCAGAAGGATACACACTGGGGTCGATGGGTGCTGCACCACGGGTTACGAGAGGAAGGCTGGTGGTATATCATCTAAAGCTTCATGTGGTGGAGGTCCTGGTGTTGAACCACGAGTTACGAGATGAAGGCCTAGAGCCGAAAAGGTGGTTCATGAAGAACCAGAGACCCCTTATCCGGAGGCCAGTGATGAGAGTGCTAACTTAAGAGCCTCAGTGAAAGAGGCGGTCGTGGAAGAAGTGCATCAAGTCATGCAGACGATCCTACCGTCTATGGTGACCGAAGTGATAAAGGCTATTAGAGATGGGGAAAGAAGGGAAAGGAGTAGACCTATGGGCGAAAGGAGACAGCCCGAGACTGAGACGGTTCTATCTGATGACGAAAAAGAAGAGGAAGAAGAAGAGCCTACGCCGGAGGTGGCACGAGGCTATAACTATAGGGAATTTCAAAGGTTCAAGCCCCTACTTTTGATGGTAATGGCATTGCTGTTGCTGCTCACCGATGGGTGAGAAAAATGGAAGTTATTCTGAATATCAGCGAGTGCCGAGAAGACCAGAAGGTGAAATTTGTTGCCCACTCAATTATGGACTTGGCTCTGTGTTGGTGGGTCAATATAGTCCAAGCCAAGGGTAGTCGGGCAATTTGGAGGATGAGATGGTCTGAGCTGAAGACGTTGGTGATTGAGGAGTTCTATCCTCATAGAGAAATGGACAAAGTTGAGAGAGAGTTCTTGCAGTTGGAGGCGGGGACGATGACACATTAGCAGTACACCACCAAGTTTAATGAGATGGCACGTTTGGTGCTGGACCAAGTGACACCCTTGTCACGAAAATTACGAGGTATATTCAAGGCTTGCCAACGGATATCCGTAGGCACATGATCATTGCCCGACCAAGCATGTTTAGGTTGGCGGTTGACTTGGCAGGGAGGTTGTATGATGTGAGAACCGTGGTGGTGGCTGCATGCAGCAAGAAAGGTGGTGGTGACCGGAATTGGAATGGAAAAAGGTTTGGCCGGGGTGATGCTCCGACAGGTAACAAGAAGGCACGGGTAGATGACCGCCGTGTGGTCACATCCGGGGTGGAAGTAAAGAGATGCAGAAAATGTGGGAAGGAGCACAGTGGCGAGTGTAGGTGGGGATTGAACGTGTGCTTCAAATGTGGGAAGCCTGGTCATATGGCAAGGGAATGCAAGGCAGGGAAATGTTTCAACTGTGGCAAGGAGGGCCATATGAGTAGAGACTATAAGACGCCAAGGGCTGAGGGTTCTGGGGTTAAGAATACTAGAGGTGAAGGACCGAGGGCGAGCGCCAGGGCATTTACGATGATTCATGAGGAGGCTAGGACGGACCCTGATGTTGTGTGAGGTACGTTTCTAGTAAAGCAAACTTTAGCCTCTGTGTTATTCGATTCTGGTGCTCGTAAAAGTTTTATTTCTGAGGCTTTTTGTGCTAAACTGCCTGTTTGTAGTAGGAGTGTTGATATGCCATTCGATGTAAAAAATGCCATAGGTAAGTCTACCAGGATTTCTAAGGTGATAGAAGGATGTGAAGTGGAATTAGATGGTCATAAGTTTCTAGTTAGACCATTCGTGATGACCTTAGGTGGTTTCGATGTGGTTCTTGGGATGGATTGGCTAGCGGACTACAAGGCGAACATTGGGTGTCGCAAGAAGATGATTCGTTTGACAGGGCCTGATAGGAGTTTGGTGATGGTTTATGGTGATCAAGTCACTACGATTCCGAAAGTGATTCCGATGGCGGTGGTGGGAAAGTGTATGAGCCGTGGATGTAGCACCTACTTGGCTTATGTGAAAGATGTGAAAACACCAACACCACAGCTGTTTGATGTATCGGTTGTGTGTGACTTTCCAGATGTGTTCCCAGAAGACTTACCAGGAGTGCCACCTGACCAAGAGATCGAGTTTCAGATTGATTTGACACCGGGTGCCTAACCTGTTGCCAATGCACGATATCGGTTAGCTCCGACTGAGATGAAAGAGTTTATGGAGCAATTACAAGAGCTGCTTGACAAGGGGTTTATTAGGCCGAATATCTCTCCTTGGGGTGCTCCGGTCTTATTCGTGAAGAAGAAAGACGGTAGTATGAGGATGTGGATTGATTACCATGAGCTGAATAAGTTGACGATAAAGAACCAATACCCCTTTATCGAGAATTGATGATTTTTTTGATCAGCTTCAAGGTGTCAGTTGGTTCTCAAGGATAGATCTTCAATCAGGCTACCATCACTTAAAGGTGAAAGAGCAGGATGTCCCTAAAACGGCTTTTCACACGCGTTATGGTCACTACGAGTTCCTCATTATGTCATTTGGTTTGACCAGTTCACCAGCTGCTTTTATGGATTTGATGAATCGAGTGTGTCGGCCGATGTTGGATAAATCAGTGATTGTGTTTATTGATGATATCCTGATTTATTCGAAGAGCGAGATAGAGCATGCCAGTCACATTCAGGAGGTTCCGGAGACATTGAGAAGGGAGAAGTTGTATGCTAAGTTCTCCAACTGCGCATTTTGGTTGCGCGAAGTTCAGTTTTTGGGTCATGTAGTGAATCTTGATAGGATTATGGTGGATCCAAAAAAGGTGGAGGCAATAATGCAATGGAAGACTCTAAAGAAGCCACCCGAGATTCGTAGTTTCTTGGGTTTGGCGGGCTATTATAGAAGATTCATTCAAGACTTCTCCAAAATCGCTTCTCCACTAACCAAGTTGACCCTAGAAAAATGTAAAGTTTATATGGGGTCAAGCTCAAGAGAATGCGTTAGAGGAATTTAAGGTGAAGTTGACTCAAGCTCCTGTTCTGTCATTACCTAATGGAAGTGAATATCTGGTGGTTTATTCTAATGCTTGCTACTCGGGGTTGGGGTGTGTGTTAACGCAGAGAGGAAAGGTTATCGCTTATGCGTCCCGACAGTTGAAGGTTTATGAGGTTGATTATGCTACTCAGGATTTGGAGCAAGCAGCCGTGGTCATTGCGTTAAAGATTTGGAGGCACTATCTTTACGGGATGAAGTGCACCATATTCACTAACCATAAGAGCTTGAAGTACATCTTTGTAGATACATATGTACCTAGTTTATGAGCTTAATGTAAAAGTCTTTCA
This sequence comes from Flaveria trinervia, assembly GCA_025506515.1. Classification (NCBI taxonomy): domain Eukaryota; kingdom Viridiplantae; phylum Streptophyta; class Magnoliopsida; order Asterales; family Asteraceae; genus Flaveria; species Flaveria trinervia. The sequence continues at coordinate 49,314,399 of CM046456.1, forward strand.
TGTCTTACATATATCTAAATGGATAGTTTAATGAAATACAATGTGTGGTTTATGCTTATAATGTTTAATATTTCATTGGTTATTGTGTATTAATGCTTATTGAACTAACTATATAGGTTTATGGTTGTTTGAATAGATCTAAGTCAAATAATGATTGTGAAACATATTCAAACTTAATCATATGAAGTTCTCATGCTAATGGCCTATGCTAATGGACCATACGCATGAACAATTTCATACTAATGAACCAGTCGCACGACTGAATCAGGAGACTGGATCAGTCGCATGATTGTAACATGAGATTGGCTCAGTCGCACGACTGAACACTCACTCGTGCAAATGGATCAACCGCATGACTCAATCGCACGACTGAACCATGCAAATGGTTCAGTCGCCCGAATGAGAAACCCTAACCTATAAATACCACTTAAATCGTGGAAAGACATAACATTTCGAAAACCTACGTACCAAATCGCACCCTAGCCATCCAGAGACCTCTAAGAACCTGTTCCAAGTTCATAGATCGCACTAGATCGATTACCAATCATTCTTAACATTTAGATTCAATCTACAATTGTTTCTACGTGCTTTCTCACTGATTGGATCGCCAATCAAATAGGATTCCACACTATTTGACTTGGTATACATGTATATCATTTAGTATTTCATTCAATACATGATCCTAACAAGTGGTATTAGAGCTTTGGCTCTTGATTTACGTGTGATTCGATCTTTTTTGATATAAAAATTGTGTTTTTCCACTAAAAACGCAATCTTTTTGAGTCAAATGGTGTCTTAGGCGTCTCCAGTTCGTAATGTAAAGTTTTTCCGGCATACGACAATTAGGGTTCTTGAAAAATTAATGTTTTTGCGTCAAAATACCTTAAACTTTTGAATTTTCAAGTTTCAGCAGCTTCAGTCGCCCGATTGACTCAATCGCACGACTGAATTCATACGCATGCCTCATACGCACAATTGGACTCATTCTTACTTCCATTCGTGCGACTAAATTGTCTAGTTGCATTGTTCATTCACGCGTGTCCATACGCACGATTGACTCATTCGCATTGGTTTATTCGCATGTTTGAATCATTAGCATTATTCAATCGCCCGAATAGCCTAATCGCACACCTCTCCATTCGCACAAGTAAAGCATTTTGCTCCAAAATTTAAAGTTTATAACAATGGAAGATCAGTATTCAATGTTCACCACAGGTAGGGATTTGAGGATCCAAAATCTATTGCTTTTGGAAAACGAAGTGGGGAATCACAACAAACCACCGAAGCTAATCACGTTAGATGATTACCCACAGTGGAAGCAAAGATTCGAGATCTACTAGAATGGAGTAGATCCCAATCTGTGGGAGTCAATAGAGACGGAGTACAACATGCCTGTAGGTGCAGATAGAGTCAAACTTACATTAGGAGGCATGACTGATGGACAAAAGATTAAGTACAATGCTGAGAAGAAAGTCTATGCATTGCTCACTCAGTCAATTCCGAAGGACATTTTCCATTAATTTTCTAAGAACAAGCAAGCTAAAAAGGTATAGGATGCATTGGAAAAGAGGTATGAGGGAAATGTATCGTTGAAAGCTCTGAAGGCTAAAGCGTTGAAGAAGGAGTTTGACAACTTCTCGTCAATAGGAAAGGAGAGCTTGGACGATGTCATTGATCATTTCTACCATCTGATGAGTGAACTGCACACTCATGGAGTTACTACATCTATGGAAGACAAAGTTTTAAACTTTGCAGATGGTTTACCTGAGAAGTGGAGTTCCTTTGTCTCCAACCTCAGACAGAATGATATGCTAGCAAAGTTAGACATCAACGACTTCATTCTGAAGCTGAGAGAGGAGGAATTGAGGATGAAGTACAGGGCACAAAAGTCTACTTATGATCAGAACCCAGCCTTGTACAACTCAACTCCTCAAGCCAAAACATCTGGAGCTCCACTACAAACAGCCTTTGTGTCGAGTTCAGCTGGTCCATCTCAAGCTTCTTTTTTAGGATCTGACATGTCAGGGTCGTCTGGTACCCAATACATTGCATCTGAAGCAAATGCTACAAAACTCAAGACCGAGAATCTCGGGAATGTGACTGTTGAGGTAGCAAAGGAGCACATGGACCTCTTAGCAGCGGTAGTCCACTCTTATGATGGGCTAGTTGCTGGAAAAATTGGGAAGTGCCATCTGGCAGATGAGGACTACGAGCAGGTAGACGAGACAGAGCTGGAACACATGGACATAATGTGGGCCTTAGCAAGTGCTGTCCGGAGAGCTAAGAAGTTTGTCAAGAAAACCAGACAGAACCTCCTTGCTACTAAGGACACAACTTCCGGTTTTGACAAATCCAAGGTTACCTGCTTCAACTGTGGGGAAAAAGGGCATTTCAAACGTGAGTGTGTGAAGGCCAAAAAGACAGGAACCGGGAATCCTTTCTCATCCTTTAATCGTCAAGATAAACCCATAGGTAGTTCTACTTCATCAAACAAGGATCCTAAAGCCTTGACTGCTCATGATGACGAAGGACAAGATTGGAGCTTTCGGTTCGTGTCTCCGGAAGAATCCAACATTGCTAGTGTCGAGGACTTAGATGATGACTCAACAATTGAGGGTGATATTGCAATTGAGCTCGCGATGTCAAATGTTGAAGAATCTGCAATAGTAGTTGATCACCAGCCTGAAGAAGGGACAAGCTCAACAAGTCCAGAATTACCAAAACCAGAAACGTCAAACTCTGCCTTCATGGCTGATTCAACCACTCCCTCTCAGGGTGTTCGCTACAGTCTTGAAACAAACACGTGGATTGTAGATAGCGGAGCATCAAGGCACATGACCGGAAACCGGGCACTCCCATCAAACGTTAAACGAATTAAAAAAGGTCATGTTTCCTTTGCAGGAAATAAAGGAGGTTACATTACAGCTCAAGGGGAGATAGGGAACGAGAACGTAATGTTTGCTAAGGTAAACTATGTTCAACAACTACAAAAAAATTTACTTTCTGTGTCCCAAATTTGTGAGAAGGGATCTAAGGTTGTTTTTGATAACAAAAAGTGCTATGTCCCGAAAAAGGACTATGTGATCCCGAAGGACCAAGTCTTAATGTCAGGCTCAAGATATAATGACCTTTATGTCTTGGATCTATCGAATGCCTCAACAACTGATCATCAAGTTCAGTGCTTCTTGTCAAAAGCTACCGAGAAGGATTCAGTCTCCTGGCATAGGAGAATGGGACACATCAATCCAGGGAAAATGAACCACTTGATCCAGAATGATCTAGTGCGAGGAGTCAATGTCAAGAACTTCTAACTCCCGGATTTTTGTGTCACCTGCAAGAAAGGCAAACAAACAAAGAAGTCTCATAAGGCAAAGAAATTTAATTCTATAGAACTACCTCTTGAGCTTCTCCACATGGATCTGTTTGGGCCAGTTAGTACAAGAAGCATTGCAGGTGACTTGTACTGCTATGTAGTTACAGATGACTACTTAAGATTCTCTTGGGTGATCTTTCTAAAATCAAAAACAAAAAACATTTGAGTCATTCAAAGAGTTAGTAACTGCACTGGAGTCTCTCTATAAGCTGAAGGTAAGACAAGTCTGCTCAGACAACAAAACTGAGTTCAAGAATCAATGGATGGAGGATTTCTGCAAAGAAAAGGGAATTGTGCATTAGTTCACGTCCGCTTACACTCCTTAGATGAATGGCGTTGCTGAGAGAAAGAATTGCAGCTTAATAGAGACAACACGGATGATGCTAGCAGACTCGAAGCTACCTATCCAATTTTGGAATGAGGGAGTAGCCAATGCGTGTTACATGTTAAATCGACTTCTGGTAGTTAAACGCCATGGAATGACATGTTATGAGTTACTTCAATTACGTAAACCAAATGTAGAGTATCTCGAACCGTTTGGCGTTCCGTGCACACTACTGAAGAAAAATCAGGAGGGAAAGTTCAGCGAGAAGGCTGAAGAAGGAATCTTTCTTGGATACAACATATCGAATAAGAGAGTCTACAACAACTCAACGGGTCAAGTAGAAGTGTGGTGTAATGTCGACGTTCAGAGATATACCACACCTCCTTCTGGAAAAGGTGCCGCTTTCTTTTTCGACTATGATGGATTCTTCAAGTCCTTCAACATCCCTCTCTCCACCTCTGACGATGACTTGGTAACCAAAATGATGTTTGAAGTCTTAAACACACCATCATAAGACATCACATCATCTAGTTCCCAAGGTGAATCGTCTAACTAGTCAGGGGAAGCACTTGCAGCTAGTGACTCCTCCTCTGATGATGAAACCGTGGAGGATAATCAAAACAATCAGGAGGAACAGATTCCCTGTTACTACAAGTCCACAAGCATCTCACAATGATGCCTCTGAGTCTTTAGAACCTCACACTCCTTCTGCCTCAGATACGGAACCAGACGTTCATAATCTTGGTTCTGAGATAGTTGTTCCCACCACTCCTGGATCAGGCCTAAATGTCTATCATCCTCTGGAAAATGTCATTGGGGATGTAAGATCAGGAGCTCAGATAAGAAATCAGCTGTATTAAGCTGATTATGCCTCGGTAATGGAGAAAGGGTACCTTCACGATGGTGCTTATCATTGTTTTGTGTCTCAGTTCGAGCTAAAATACGTTAGTGAAGCCCTAAATGATGAGGCATGGGTGAGTGCCATGCAAGAATAACTTCTTTAGTTCAAGAAGTTAGGTGTATGGACATTGGTTGATAGACCTAAAGGTGCTAAATTCATTGGTACCAAATGGGTCTTGAAGTGTAAGAAAGATGATCAAGGTGTCATCATCAAGAACAAGGCTCAACTTGTAGTTCAAGGATTTCGACAGGTCAAGGGAATAGATTACAATGAAGTATTTGCACCTGTGGCAAGAATGGAAGCCATCCGTATCTTCCTAGCCTATGCCTCTTACATGAAGATTAAAGTCTATCAATTGGATGTAAAGAGTGCATTTCTTCATGGTGAAATCTGAGAAATAGTATGTCAGTCAACCTGAAGGATTTGAGTATCCATATCATCAGGGCAGAGTTTACAAATTGGATAAGGCTCTCTACGGGCTTCAACAAGCCCCGAGAGCATGGTATGAAAAACTCTCAACTCATATTGTGAAACACGGATTTTGCAGAGGTGTAATTGACTGCACATTGTTCATAAAAGAAAAGGATGGTGATCTGCTAATTGTTCAGATTTATGTTGATGACATAATCTTCGGTTCCAAGAATGAAGAATTATGTAAAGAACTTGAAGCAGTAACGAAGGCAGGATTTGAAATGAGTGCCATGGGAGAGATGAAGTTCTTTCTTGGGTTGCAGGTGGATCAAACACCAAAGGGGATATTCCTACATCAGACCAAGTATGTAGGGGATATTCTCAGTCGGTTTGACATCAAAAATGCTTCCGCAGCTGGGACTTATCTTGCTACAAATCATGACGTAGCACCCGACGAGAATGGTGATCTAGTTGATGCCACCATGTATCGAGGAATGATTGTATCCCTCATGTACCTCACCACCTCAAGACCTGATATTATATATGCAACATGTCTTTGTTCAAGATATCAGGCAAAACCAAAAGTTAACCATCTGATCAGGGTCAAAAGGATATTTCGTTATCTGAAGGGTACACCAACACTTGGATTGTGGTATCCTCATGACGATGACTTTGAGCTTACCGCGTATAGTGATTCAGATTATGGCGGCTGCAAGATGAACTACAAATCCACCTCAGCAGGTTGTCAGTTTTTTAGGAGAAGATTAGTCACGTGGCAGTGTAAGAAGCAGACATCAGTTGCATTGTCACCTTGTGAAGCTGATATGTTGCTGCGGCAAGCTGCTGTTCTCAAATGATATGGATTCAACAACAGATGCGGGACTACGTTTGCAATTTTCTAACATCTCTATCTTTGTTGATAATTCTGCTACAATTGTCGCTCCAAAAAATCCGGTCCAACACCCTAAGACCAAACACATCGGCATAAAATATCACTTTATATGTGATTGCTTTGAAAAGAATCGAATCGATGTTGTTAAAATAAATACGGATTTTCAACGCGCTAACCTCTATACAAAAGCTTTTGATAAACCACGTTTTCTATACTTGTTAGAGGTCAACGACATTAAAAAGAAAAGTGAGGTAATTCAAGAAGATGACCATGCCTAGTCCGATGCAAAATGTTCATTTTTCTTTTATTTTCTTTAATTTTAGTTTATTCTATTTAATTAATTTTATTGTTGTTATTTCTTCGCCTATTAAAATCCTAAAAACACAATTCTTTTACGGTTTTAGAATTTTAGGGGGAGAATAGGTTAAGTCAGTAGTTAAAAAAGCGAGGGAGGAGGACAGGCTAGCTCATAGAAATGAGATCGGCTCGGGAAAACGATTCAATGACTGTGGAAAATGATAGTACACAGGAACAAAACATTTGGTACTTTAAAGTCTTAGAAGTCTAGAAGTCTACAGTCATATGAATTAGATGCAACATTCAAAGTATAAGTGTTAGAAGTCTGGGCAATATTAAAGGAAAAATGATAGTACACTGGCTACTACTAAGGTAATGCAAAGAAAGTAGATCTAGAGGTTGTTAGACCACTACATGATGTGTTTCTAGATTCAACACAATCGATGATTAGACCTCATCGGTGAACTCAATTTAAACTAAACTGTTCAACCGACTGTGGGTTCCCATCTTATCACTAGTTAACACAGTCAGTTATTTACAATAAGGGGTGACGAGCAAATAAACGCCACAAATGTGTGCAGATGACCACTAAAAGAGCAAAGCACGAAAAATGAAAAATAAATATGATCAAGCTGATAACTTATGTTGTTGGTGCATTATGTGCAAAAGAAAAAATAAAGATGCTCTAACAAGAAGATAGGTTGTGTGTCTCTCTACTGTGCGATGGCATTGACCTGAGGATAAACATAACCTAGATATTTTAGAATTCATTGTTGTTTGTCGCCTCTCTGCTATGCGATGGCACTGACCTGAGGATTAGCTTCTCTTTGAAAGCTCTAAGAATAGTCTCTTCTTGTCAAAATACCTGTAGACCGCTCAAAAATCTCCTGAGGAATGTTGATTACCATTTAAGTGTGGGCTCCACAAATGTTGGTTGAAATAATAAAATCTAATAAATCACCAATCTGTGTCAAAAGTCTGTGTATGGATTTAAGTGGACAATTATACTGACAATCAGTTTGGCTGTAATTCTTGAAAATCCAAATCAACGTATGCACCTCGTAGTACCAGTATGATTTCCTAAAATTGCCAAAGGACCCTCGATGAAAACAAGAATCAAGCATCAAATGATTTGGAAACACGTCCTGAATGAATTGATTACCTGTATGATTCCATAATGAATCGTTTCATTTATGGTGAAAATAACTTGAAGCTACCTGTTCTAGAAATAAATCTGTTAGATTTCAATCTTAGGATTTTCACCTCACACAAAAACACAAAAACATTGTAGTTCTGTTAGTTAATGTTTATTTTGTTTAAATTTTTTTGTCATTTTAGTTGTATCTATCAGACTTTGGCGTGGAATTACATCTGAAATTTAATCACTTAAAAGGGTCACGTTTGAGGTGACCACATATGCTTTCAAATATAAAATGAATCATATCTGAGGTGACAATTGTTTTAAAAGGATCATGTCTGAGGTGATCAAAAGTTTTCCAAGTTAAAAGGATCATGTCTGAGATGATAGTATGCTCAAAATATTTAATCAATAGTTAAGGGGTGTAAAATGTCAAATGGTCATAAAGTCAAAATCATGAGTATGATCCATTCGCACGACTAGACCAAGAGTATGGACCAATCGTACAATTGGACCATACTTATGCCCTATACAACCGAATGGTGCATGAGTAGGAACCGTTAACACGAATGCTTTACAAGATTGAGCCAGTCACCTGAATGGAGTTGACCGAATGGCGTAAAGTGATGTTACTCTGCCGAAATTTCTTCAGACCAACTTTGCCACCTTATTTCGATATTCTGACATTTTCTGGTGATTATACAGGTATAATTCAGTGTTATTCAACAAAATTTTGGTTGATTTGAGCCCTAAATCATGACATTCGGCCCTATCCAAGACCCGAGACAGAAATTGGATAAATAACCTAACTAAACTAAGTAAAATGTTGTAATATAGGTTATTAGGTGATTAGTAGGGTGATTGCGAGTCTAATGAACCAAAACACGACGTCTAATTTGAATAATTGGTCAAAATTCAAATTTCATTCGAACAGACAGTAGGTCAGACGACTAGACACCCGGATGAACTCCAATCGCACGACTAAGCTGGCCGAACGACCCGGTCGGCCAAATGGATAATCCGAATGAGCTTAGTCGGCCGACTGAAGCAATCGCAGGCTCAGTCACCCAATTGAACTCAGTTGCATGTTTAGTCACCCGATTGTATTCAGTCGCCTGTTAGGTCAACCGACTGAACTCAGTGGTATGGTTCAATTGCATGATTGAACCCGACTGATTTTAAACATGTTAATTACAAATAGTTTCTGTTATGAGATGATGTAACTTGTATGCCCCTTGTGTTACAGATTGATGGCTGATAGGTGCTACATCAACCCCAAGCACAACATTTCTGCCCATTTGGATGCCATAACTTGGAACGGTGCCGAGTTTGCTGGGATCATTGCATTCCTAAAGAGATCCTGGATCCACAGAGCTATATCCACACCGTGCACTCCCTATAGGTCTATATAGCAGGTCTTCTGAAGGGGGCATCGGTTGATCGATCATAGGAGCCCTACTGCATCTAGAGTACTAGTTTTGGGCATGATATTGAGGTGACTGCTGCTGATATTCGTCGAGTCGAAGATCTGGGTGACGATGCAGATCACCCGACCAGGCTACACCCTCTGATAGTTAGAGGGTGCTTCCTCAGGATGAAGTACACCGGGACATAAATGCAGGTGTGTAGAACAAAAGCAACCTGTGTCCCTAGTTTAAGTACTTGGCGCATGTGATACTGAAGTGCATGGCGTTGAGGAAGGGTGGCTTTGATGACCTCTCAGACCAGATCCAGAATGCCTACGTGGCACTGGTACTCAACCACCCCTTCAGTTTCACCAATATGATTTTTGCCTACCTGATAAAGAACCCAGAGGCAAAGGGCAAGGAGGGATTCTGTATGTAACCCAGATTCTTGCAGATGATTATTGATGAGAAGCTGCCTACCTTGGCCAAGGAGAGCCACGATGCTGTATTGCTTGAGATTATGGATGACATGACATTAGTTCGCATGAAGGTATATAGGGGGAAGTAAGTCAAGCCCCCTATGAAGAGACTCTTCGGGCATCTGGCCCAGGATGATTACATGGCGTCGGTTAGGCGAAAGTGGTGCCATGAGGAAAGTGACTCAGATGTTGAGCAAATTTCTCTCCCATCTGATGACTCCGACGATGACGGTGACACCGGTGGAGACTTTGGACCCGCTTCTACTAGGGGCCCCACTACCGATGTTACACCTCCACCACCCACTCATGGAGAAGCCACTACTGCTGGGTTCTATCAGGATTTTGTCCTCCTGATGAGGAGGAGGAGAGTGATGAGTATCCTCTGACGAGGACTGTGGGTAGCAGGGTGGTTGCCACAGAGAGAGGTTTAAGGGCGGTTGGTAGACGCCCCGGGGAGTCCGGGGATACTGCTGTTGATTCAGATCCAACATATGCCCCGGACCCGCCCAGTAGCCAAGGGGGAGCCTTAGTGCCTAGAGGCTCAATGAAAAAGAGGATGGCACACCCCTATGGCAAGAAAGGGAAAAGACTGAAGTTTACGTTGACCTCATCTACCACCACATCCACTACCTCAACCACACCTTCCACCACTACCACCACCACTCCTACCACACCACCTGCCACCACCACTACCACCTCACACACAACTCCCACACCCACTCCACCACTTACCCATATCCAATCCACCACCACTATAGCTCATCCACCACCACCTACATCTATACCACCCCCGATCTTCACCACTACCACCACCGCCACTAGCCACCAAGCCAGACCATCATCCCACCCTACATACCACACAGGATCATCTCTACCCCCACTAGGGTAGAGGAATAGCTGTCAGCACTCAATCGTATAGTGCTGAAGCTATTAGCTACTGATGAGGACAAGACTGCCTAATTACGTCAGCTTGTGGAGCTAAACGCTACCCAAGCACAGCAAATCTCACAGCAAGCTGAGCAATTGCCCAACTCCAGGAGGAAAACGCCCACTCATCAAAGAGGATAGAGGAGTTGGAGGCTTCGAACAAGACCATCATGCTCAAGCTCAAGGGCTCAAAGGATGAGCCACTCAAGATAAAAGAAGGAGATGATGATGATGATGATGATGATGATGATGATTATGAGGCCAGTGAGAAGGAAGAGACAAGGGAAAGGTAGAATAGTGATGATGATGACGAAGGAGATGCAGCTGCATCTACATCAGCTCAAGGTCAAGAGAGACGTACAAAGAGAAATCAAGAGCAAGGAGCCTCATCATCTACCCCCTACGGATGCACCGGCTATTTAGGGGAAAAGTAATGTTTAGATATTATGTACTTGAAAAACTTTGTAATTGAATTTGGATTAATATTATATAATTAATGTCTATGTATATAATTGATGTTTATTGTATTGATTACTTACTGATGTATGATGTGTTTATATGTTTATATCAATCAGATCACATATCTCTGGAAGATGAATATGACGTTGCCCCCCTTCAGTAGATCAATTCTCAACTCACAATGATACTTGATCTGCAAGGGATAGTCAGGAGGTCTATGAGTTACACTCCTGAAGAAGGAGAAATAATCCACGACCTTACTCATTAGCAACTTGCTGAGATGTTCAGACTGAATCCCGATAAGATCGTGAAGGATGCTCCTACGGTGGACATAGACAGTGATGCTGAACTTAACGATGTCGATGAAATCAAAATTAAAGACGTCATTGCACAACATTATCCAGAGTATGCTGACAAGGAGGGAAATGTAGTCCCCAATCTAGGTGACTCCCTTGTTAGTGATACTTTTGAAACACTGGATAAAATGGAGCAAGAGACGGAGAAGAAGGAAGACCAGGCCCAAGCCTCAGAAGCTGATGTCAATATAAAAAAGGTTGAATAGGGTGCATGTTTTGCAGAAATTAGAGCCCAACGCAATGCTCCAAAGTCAAGTGTCTACACCAAACTCTATAAAGTGAAGAAGCATCACAAGGTGTCACGCAAAATTAAAGCGTGGGCCTATTTTGAAGATCTTAACGTTTATGCTGTTAAAGAGAGAAGGGGATCAAGTACTTCAGATTCCCACACGATCTGAAGACTCTTCTGGGTTTTGAGCTTAACCAGCTAGCAAAATTGAATTTGCTATATGTTGACTCTCGTAAGATGTCATGCTGGTTTGAAGCAGCTTTAAGGAGAGAGTACCACACCCGGTGGGTCAACTTCAAGCATCAACAACCAACGAGGTATATCAGAAGATCTGAAGTTGTTGGCATAACTAGGAAGCCTAAAATAGTGTTGAAGTGGAGTCCTCCACGCACGATGTCTAGAATCCCTCTACGGGAAATGCCACAGGACTTCACTCCACACTTCAACTGGCGGTACTATGATTGGAGAACAAGCGAGGCGGTCATAGTGTTGAACTGAAATGGTAGTATGGAAACTATCAGGGTGTTTGACCCCATGTGGCTCACAAACTTGTCGGCTGATGATGTTTAGACCTTATACAAGTGGCCAATATTCTATGACTCGCACGATATTGTACAAGCTCTCCAAGTCCAGAATTTGATACGGCTCTGCTTTGCTTTTGAAATACATGCAGGAGTCAGAAAAGAGGAGAAGTACAAGATATATGAAGAGCTAATGAAGAATGTTAGACAATAGACTAAACTAGGTACAAGGGGGAGTTTGTAGATACATATGTACCTAGTTTATGAGCTTAATGTAAAAGTCTTTCATGTCTTACATATATGTAAATGGATGGTTGAATGAAATACAATGTGTGGTTTACACTTATAATGTTTAATATTTCATTGGTTATTGTGTATTAACGCTTATTGAACTAACTATACAGGTTTGTGGTTGTTTGAATAGATCTAAGTCAAATAATGATTGTGAAACGTATTCAAACTTAATCATATGAAGTTTTCATGCGAATGGCCCATGCTAATGGACCATACGCATGAACAACTTCTTGCTAATGAACCAGTTGCACGACAGAACCAGGAGACTGGATCAGTCGCATGATTGTAACATGAGATTAGCTTAGTCACACGACTAAACACTTATTCCTACGAATGGATCAACCGCATGACTCAATCGCATGACTGAACCATGCATATAATTCAGTCGCCCGAATGAGAAACCCTAACCTATAAATACGACTTAAATCATTGAAAAACATAACATTTCAAAAACCTACGTATTAAATCGTACCCTAGCCATCCAGAGACCTCTAAGAACGTGTTCCAAGTTCATAGATCGCACTAGATCGATTACTAATCATTCTTAACATTTAGATTCAAACTATAATTGTTTCTAGGTGCGTTCTCACTGATTGGATCGCCAATCAATTAGGATTCCGCACTATTTGACTTGGTATACACATATATTAGTTAGTATTTCATTCAATACATGATCCTAACATTCTTCGAGCAGAAAGATTTGAACATGAGGCAGAGAAGATGGTTGGAGCTCATAAAGGATTATGATTGCGAGATCCATTACCATCCAAGCAAAGCCAATATGGTGGCGGATGCCCTTAGCCGGAAGGAGAGACCCGAACTGATTCGGGTGAAAGCTTACGAGTTAATCATGACCTCCGACGTGATGAAGCAAGTCAAAGAGTTTCAAGATGAAGCATTGAAAGGCGATCATCTTAACTCTAAAAGAATAAGAGGTATGGTCGTGGAGTTGGGTGAAAACACACTTGGTGCTAAGTTCTTATTAGGGCTGATGTGGATTCCTCTTTATGGGGATTTACATATGAAGATTATGGATGAAGCTCATAAGACTCGATACAATATTCATCCCGGTGCTACAAAGATGTACGAAGACATGAAGAAAGACTATTGGTGGCCGGGTATGAAGCATGATGTGGTGGAGTATGTGAATGCCTTACTTGCTTACAAGCGAAGGCCGAGCACCAAAAGCCGGAGTGGAGGTGGGAACATATCACCTTGGACTTTATTGCCAAGCTACCACGTACCCCGAAAGGGTATGATGCTATATGGGTAATAGTTGTCCGTTTAACGAAGAGTGCTCACTTCCTACCGATCCGCGAGACATATTCATCTGAGAGGTTGGCGGATCTATTCATCAAGGAAATTGTAACTCGTCATGGTGTGCCAGTGTCTATTGTGTCTGATCGTGACATCCGGTTTATATCCAAATTTTGGAAGAAATTCCATGACGTGATAGGGACAAGGTTACATATTAGCATGACTTATCATCCCTAAGCGGATGGTTAATGAGAAAGGACTATTCAGACGTTGGAGGATATGCTTCGTGCATGTGTTATTGATTTTGGGGGAAGTTGGGATGACCACTTATCGTTAACTAAGTTCTCATATAACAATAGCTATCATGCCAGTATTGGTATGCCCCTTTATGAGATGCTATACGGTAGGAGATGCCGAACACCCGTGTGTTGGGGTGATATTAGTCAGAAAGAAGTAGGGAGCGTCGAGGTGATCGAGGCTACAACTGAGATGCTTGAAAAGATCAAGGCCTTCATGAAGGAAGCCAAAGATAGACAGAAGTCGTATGCTGATAAAAACATAGACCGATTGAGTTCCTGATGGGTGACAATATTATGTTGAAACTCTCACCTTGGAAGGGTATCATTCGTTTCAGAAAGCGGGGAAAATTGAGCCCAAGATACATAGGGCCTTTCCGAATCATTGCCAGAGTAGGAGAGGTGGCCTATAGATTGGAGTTACCATATGAGTTAAGTGGAATTCACCCGACATTTCATGTATCCCATCTAAGGAAATGTTTAGTAGATGAGGATATGGTTGTACCACTGGAGGATATCGAGGTATATAAATGGCTTAATTATGCAGAGTAACCAGTGGTGATCATTGATCAAAAAGTGAAGAAGTTGAGGAATAAAGTGGTTCCCCTTGTGTGTGTACAGTGGAAGCACAGGAAGGGATCCAAGTCTATGTGGGAGGCTAAAGAAGAGATGAGACAACATTACCCACGTTTGTTCAAGGAATACAGGTTTGGGGGCCGAAACCTATATAAGGGGGGGTGGACCTGTAATGCCTGGTTATTTTTAAAAGCAAAGAAAGAAGAATAAAGTGAAGGAAAAAGAAGGAAAAGAAATAAAACCCAAGTCTAGGGGTTAAAAGTGACAAAAAGGACAAAATATTTGAAAAGTTGGTAAATAAAGGTGATTGCCACCCATCACCCTCTCTTCACTCATAATCTTCGGTTTTTAGAGAGAGAAAGTAGCAAGAGCAGCAGAAAGCTCTCGGGTCTGAAGAGAAACAAGAATAAAATTTGAATTCAATGTAAGAATTCATGTTTTATGGTGTTCTTAACCGGTTATGTCCTCGGGTGAATGCTTATGTGTGTTTGTATGTATTCGGGTATGTTTTTAATGGGTTTCTTGGTGGTTGAACTCAATTTCAAATGAGTTTGGAAGAAGCCATACTCAAGAGCTGCAAAGATGAGTTCTAGAACCCCTCTTTTACTACTTTATAACTGATTTTGGGGTTGGAAATGCATGAATGTATGTTTTCATTAAACTGGGTTTTAACCCATATATATGAATGTGTGTATGTTGTGATTATGATGTGATGTTGGGCTATGTTCATGCTTCTTTATGTTATGATTGTGTTTCTAAGGCTTAGAATGTAAGAGTTAAGCATAGAACACAATAGATGGTGTTTTGGAACTGAGATCTCATGTTTAGGGCTCATATGTTTAAGTTTTACAATCTGCCCAAGTGTTCAAAACAAATGTGGATGAGTAATTGAAGTAATGCGGATGAACAGTTAATGCGGATAAGCATTAACCATTAAGTAAGTCAATGTGGATGAGTAATGGAAGTCAATGCGGATGAACAGTTAATGCAGATAAGCATTAACCACTACGTAAGTCAATACGGATGAGCATTGAAATAATGCAGATGAACAGTTAATGCGGATGAGTATTAACCACTAAGTATGGGAAATGCGGATGCGCATTGACTAAGTATCGGAAATGCGGATGAGCATTGACTAAGTATGGAAAATGCGGATGAGTAAAGTCAATGCGGATGAACTAAAACAAATGCGGATGGACTAAAACAATGCAGATGAACAAAAGGCAAATGCGACGAACAAAGGCAAATGCGGATGAACACATCGAATATTTTTTGACTTTTTGGGGAAAAATTTGAAATGTAGGCTTTGACTTGGGAGGTTCCCGGGGGCTATGTAAGTTGACTTTTGAGGTCATAGATTTTATTATGGGCATGTTAAGATGTATGTTTGATGATTATGCATGATGGTATGTATGATGTATGTTATGTATGTATGATGATATTGTCTATTTATGTATATCTTCCTTGTTGAATGATTATTTTCCCATGGCTTTATGTTGAATGTTAATGAATGAAATGAAAGTATGATGTAACGTAAAGTGGAAGATAATGAAACGAGGAACGTAATGAAAGAATGCGTGCATTAACGAATGAATGAAAGTAAGAAAGGCTTGCAAGTAAATGTATGGAGGTTCACACCTAATGAAGGGTGCTAGCTAAACAGTGTGTAGGTTAGCTACCCCAGAAGGATGCACACTAGGGTCCAATCTTTGTGATTGACCATATGTATTGGATCCATGTCACTTGCCCTAGGTACTGGAGTCAGTTTCATGCACAATGTTCGAGGTCTATGAAAGACCTCAGGCCTAGTAACCAGCTTCCTGCATAATGTTTAGGTTATAGTGTATGGCATTAATCAGGAATGAAAGAGAAAAGATCGGTGGTGAATGTACTTTCCCTAGGTACTGGAGTCAGCTTCGTGCATAATGTTCAAGGTCTATGAAAGACCTCAGGCCCAGTAACCAGCTTCGTGCATAATGTTCGGGGTATTGTACATGTCACCGACTGTAATGAATGTACGAAAAAGTAAGAAACTATGAATGGATGTGAATGAAAGTAATGAATATGAATGAAATAAGGTACGATGAACGAAAGAAAGTTAGTGAATGAATGATGAAGATAATAATGATATTATCTATTTGTACGTATGATGTGTGATCACATGCAAAAGTAAAGAACGGGTTTAATGAATGTATAGTATGTTTTATTATAAAACTAGAACTCACTCAGCAATGTTGTCTTTTTATGCATTTTCCAGTTGGCAGGTGAGCATTGCTAAGGATGGCGTGGGGCAACTACTTGGCATTTTGGATGGCATTCTTTTGTTAATGTTTTTGCATTGTAATGCAAACAAATGAAAATGTGTAATAAATGATTGTATTAACTTGCAATAGCATTTTTAATGAAAAGAAAAGGTACTTTAATGTTCCGCTACGATGTTTTATGAAAGTTAAATGTAATTATATGTTTTATGTGCAATGATTGACCAGGTGTGAGCGTCCCGGAAACGGGACCTTACATCATCCTTTTTCATGTGTGAAAGGGTCCATTTATTAAGCTTTGTTTGATGTTGAGTTGCTTCAAATTAAGCTAAAACAACCCTTTCTCTTAAAATATTAATTTCAACGTTACGCTCCAAAATTGTTCTTCGTAAAAGATTACTTTCAGCTAAAGCTTCATTAAGTTTTCTTGAAAAAGCTATTTCATATTTCTTTAATTCCTGATTGATTATTTTTAATTATTTTTCATATTATAATAACAATCTTTTTTTCTTATAAGTTCCAAATAATCGGATTCTGCAAGAAAAAGAACACATATCCTGAACAGTCTCATAAGAAAGACCCATGATAGTTCGTTCTACAGCTAAGCTCTTTTCACAGTTGCAAACCCTTGTGATTTTTTGTTGTTCCTCTTCTTTGACCTTCAGCATCTGGTCAACCTCAGATTCTTTATCTCTTTTATCAATATTTTCAAGCCTTATCAACATTGATTCTCATAGACTTTGGTTTACTATCATTGTCAACTCTCAAAGCTTCACAGTCTACCTCAATAGTTTCTCTGAATTTAATATTTAAAACCTTTGTGTTTTGTTTTGTAATAGTTTCTCTGTTTTTCAATAGTTACAATTTCGTCGGGCGAAACTCTGGTCGAAATTGACTTCGCACAGTGCGAAAGAACCGATCGAAACTACACCTTCGCCTTACGAAACTATATGCGAAAGTATAATTTCACTAAACTTAAAAAGAGTTTTCAAACATATTATTTATTATTTATTATAGCCGAGAGGAGAAGATCGAATGGGAGATTAGGAAGGGAAAGATTGTGCTAAGGGTGAAACCCCCAAAGACCGTGAATAGGGTTAGATTGGCAAATCCCCTCCCACAGCAATTACAAAACTTTGAGAAATGGTTTTACGGTAACAAAACGGGGGAGGTGGTAATCAGAGTAAAGAATGGTGGTGAATTCAAAGTGTTTGTCCAATGGAGCTTTTTAGTTTTTGTAATGAAGACTTGCTTGTTCTTTGTGAGAATCATATTAAAGCCGGCGAAGGTTATGAGACGAGAAAGGAAGCCGGTCTATTTATGACTGTGGCCAACAAAATCAGAGGTGTGAGGGCAGAGGTGAAAAAGCTTGCAGAGAGAGTGAGGGCCTAAGATGATTTAAACATGTATGTTCAAGATTTGGCTAGACAGTTTGAGCAAGCTAGTGCTCATCCCGAAGGAGCTAATAAAGCTGGAGGAGACCAAAGTGAATCTTTACTGAAGCTCCTAAGGAGGTTGTTGCAGAAGTTGTAAAGGACATATTAGAGGCAGTGGGGGAGATTGAAGCTGACGAGACAAATCAAGGCGATTGAAGGTGGTGAGTTCCAACCTAGGGGGAGTATTGAAGATCATGTATAGGTTGGACTCACCTTAGATTAGATTCTTTATATTTCTTTGTAATAGGTCTTATATTAGTTTACTTTTGTATGTATTTAGCTTTATTTTGTTTTGTAGTCCAGCAAAACTGTGAGCGAACAGTCGGCTATTTAGTTCTCTATGCAAAACTGTTGATTCTGCCGGGCGTAAGTATAGTTTCGGAAGAACAGTTTCGCTGACAGCAAAACTGTCAGTGACACTAGGACTGCTATATATAGGTTTGATCATTTTCATTGTGGATTAAGCTTGCAAAAACCCTAGTAGTTTATCCTTGTTGCAAGTGAGTATTGTAAGCAGTTTATTCACAAAGATATCATTGTGCTCAACATTGCCTTATTGTGATTCATTTGTGGTTGTTCTCAATCTTCATCATCTTTGTTTTTTTATTGTTTGTTTTGATATTGAACAATCCAACATCTCATTTGTACTGCAAATCAGTCTAATGGACCAACAATAGACATTAAACAAAATGATCAGGAAGTCGCTTAGTGTCATAGTATGATCCCATATTCTTATTTAAATATTTATATATATATATATATATATATATATATATATATATATATATAAGTTATGTGTAATTTTTGTTTCTTCAAATAAAATGGAGAGATCATTGCATTTCATGCTATTCTCTAGATAAAGATCTTATAAATTCATAAGTTTATGATTAATCATAAATTTAGGGTGAGTAGTAATTAGCATGAACATTGAGTTTATTATAATTTAAATGAAGAAATTGGAACTGGAGCACTAACTTGGCTGTAGGAAATCTTAAGATTTAATCAAATCAATTTCTTGCACATTTTCCATTGAAACAAAGTCAACAAGGTCCAACAACAATAAATTATACTAACAATTTGTTAGAATCATACAAACAAATAAGTTTCAAACTTTGTCTTTTAGCAGAAGTTAATGTGTAAAATTTGCACTTTAGCAGAAGGTATGTTTGAATTTTACATTTCAGCAGAAGCTGCAGTGTGAAACTTAAAATAAAGTTAAAATTTGATCGTCCATAGATTGGTAACCTGCAAATGTGTTGATATTTTAATAAAGTATAATTTATTTCCACAGATTGGTAACCTTTGAATAAACAAATTATACTTCCATAGATTTATTTCACAAAATTGATATTGGTCATCCATAGATGTCCTATAGAAGAATTAACTTCCTATGAAAGAATTAATATATACAGAAATGATAAATTACCGCAGAAGGGTAATAAGGGTTCAGGGTCCCATAAATTTGAAAAGGTTTCAAATATTCTAATACCCTATAAATCACAATTTTGACATGGCATTTTCATTCACTTTTCAGAACACTTTTTAGACCTAGAAAAATACTAACTAAAAACTTAAACACTTTTTTCCACCAACATTGAAATTACCCTCTCCAAACAACAAATTATATATAAACTTGACTTTTGTTCATCATATGAACAACATTATCAAGGTAAATCATATGATAAACATCAAAAATCAACTATTTGATTCTTGAGTATCATTGAAACCCTTCAAATTCTTATGTCTGAATTTTCAACATGCCCTGATTTTCTTATGTTCTGTGTAGATGGCAACTAGATTTGCCAAGGAACACAATGTGTGTGCATTCCTTAATCTTTACGACCCAATAGGTAAAGGATGTAGAGACATCATAAATTATCTACGGAGGTCAAGGCTTTTCTACAAATTGTCTGATGGTCCAATCTTCTATCAAACACATATTATAGAGTTCTGGAATGCAGCGAGAATAGAAGAGGAGTGAGTCAATTTGGTGATTCAATTAATTATTTGAAATAAAGGATTAAGGATTGATGAAAGAAAAATTAGGAGAGTATTTGAGTTGGGTAAACAAGAAAAAAGACATCCTGATGTATTTGAGCATGAGTATATAAAGAAAATATTTGATCTCATGGGATATGATGGTGATTATCAACATGGTGAAATAAAAAAGAAGCAGTCTCCTACTTCAATAAGAAGATTGTATCAAGAGTAAAGGAGCTGTCAAGCTTGAAGAATTGTTTACAAGTTACTAAGCCTAAGGGGAGGTATTGTTAGATCTAGTTTCAATAGGTTTAGATTCAATGTATAGGCTTAGAACTTCAATCATCTTTTTGTAATAACCTCTTGTACAAATTTCATTTCTTGTATGCAATATATGTATAGGTTAACCCAATAAGTGTGTTTATGTATACATGTGATTGTAGAAATAACATCATACTCAGTCAATTTTATAAATTGACTAAGTGTTAGAGCTATCTACGGTTGAACATTTTTTCTTCCGTCTATGTTCTACTAGAACAACAAGGAACTATGCATCCGAGGAACTTCTACGGAAGAATAGCTTGCTGTAGATGAAGTCCCAAGTGTCAGACTCCTACGGAAGACCAAAACACTTGCATATATTTCACCAAGTACATCAAGTCAACAAGTCAAACACCAAAGTGATGTCATAAAGTCAACTTCTGCGGATGACTTTACTTATTCAGAGAACGTCACATCAAGACATTCTCTGAGTAACTTTCTTACCATGATAAGAGCATAGGTGCACACTTTTAATAACGGATTACTACCGAATATAAGCTAACAAAAAACCCTAGAAACCCTAATAGCAACCATAACAATAAACACCAAATCATGATTAGAACCCTAGCAATCAACAATAGCAATCATTCAATCATTATTTGTTCAATTGTAAACTTTAATCAATATTAATGGAAAACTTTTGAATAAAATGTTTTTGTTCATTTATTAAGTTCATCTATTTTACATTTATCGGAATTGTTCTTGTAAGGCCCCGTTCCCGGGACAATTACAGCTGGCCAATTATCGCACATAAAATATATAATTACATTAACTTGAAATAAACGTTGTAGCAGAAACATTAAAAGCAAGATTCTCATTAAAAATGCTCATGAAGCATGTGTGTACAAGAAAGCTAGTGGAGCATGATCACTTTCCTGATATTGTATGTCGATCACATCCTACTATTTGGAAATGGCATTCCAACCTTGGAAGGTGTAAAGACCAAGCTTGGAAGCTATTTTTCCATTAAGGATCTTGGTGAAGCCACCTATATTTTAGGAATAAAGATCTATAGGGATAGATCAAGGCGGTTGATAGGTTTAAATCAAAGTGCATACATTGATAAGATCTTGAAAAGGTTCAAGATGGAAAACTCTAAGAAAGTTACCGAACCTATTCAAAGAGGAACAATATTGAGTACGACTCAATGTCCAAGCTCGAAGGATGAGCAAGATAAAATGAAGGGAATTCCATATGCGTCTGCAATTGGGTCCATCATGTATGAAATAATATGCACTAGGCCGGACGTGTCATGCGCTTTGAGCATGACAAGCTGATACCAACAAAATCCTGGAAATAGTCATTGGATGGCTGTCAAGAACATACTTAAGGAGGACTAAGGATATGTTCCTAATCTATGGATCTGGTAAGGAGGAACTCATGATAAAAGGTTACACGAATGCGAGTATCCAAACTGATCAGGATGATTCACGATCACAATCGGGATACATTATCATGTTGAATAGAGGAGCGGTCTCTTGGAAGAGCTCTAAGCAAGATGTGGTGGCATTATTAACTACAGAATTAGAATACGTCACCGCTTCATTAGCAGCTCAAGAAGCTGCATGGTTGAAGAAATTCGTTGCTGATCTAGGGGTGGTCCCTTCCATTTAGGACCCCCTAGAAATTTTTTATGATAATGAGGGTGTGATTGGTCAAATCAAGGAACCCCATGCACATCAAAAGACTAGGAACATTGAACGGAGATTCAACTACATAAGGGATGAAGTTGAAACGGGAAAGATATGTATTCGCAAAGTTCACACGGATCAAAACATTGCGGATCTGCTTACGAAGCTTCTTGAAAAGGCAAAGTATGAAGGTCATACTTGTGCTATGGGACTTCGATATTGTAGTGACTGGATTTGATCCTTTAATTTTATATTTGGATATTGGAACCTTTTATTACTTGAATAAATTATTTTGTTTATAATGTTTCAACCATTGTTCCTATTTTGCATGTTTAAAATCCATGAGTAAATTATTTACTCAAAATGTCCGTAGTCATTCATACTTGTGGGAACAAGTATGTGGGGAAGACTATAATGAACTTGGATAGGTAGATATTCATATGGATGAATATAAAGTAAAGGGTTGCTACCAAAGTTCATAGATATTTGTAAGATACAAATATTGGACTGAACCGCATCTTTAATTTTACTACATGGAATCTTCCTGATTGATCATAAGTAATTTTGAGTAAAGGCGAATATCATTTACTACCTACATCAATCTTCTATGAATCTTGTGCAAGTGAGAGATTGTTGGATCTTGTATGCCCAAGACACATAAAATATTGATGTGGTTACTATGTTATGAACTAACTCGGCTCATACCTAATAACAAGCTAAAAACACCAATAAATATTTGTTTGTTGATGTGATCAAATAAATAAATAATGACACCAATTTAGAAAATGGGCTTTCTAAATTATTGGTTTTGAAATAGAACAAATTATATGGATAATTTGTTCATGACAAATTATTTGTATTACTATTATAAGTAGGTTAAATAATAACAAATAATGGTGTGTTAAAGTTATAAAATTAAAAAGGGTTTAATTTTATAAACTTATGGGTTAAAGAGTGTAAAATTTCTATAAAATTAAAATGGGTGGGAATCCATTTTGTATTAAATTCGGCCACCCCTTGGGTGGTCTCCTTGGGATTTCTTTTTATTGTTTTAATACAAGATTTAAACCATTTTTACACTCCACAATAGACACACTCTCTCTCTCACACAGAAATAGACTCTCTTCTTCTTCTTGGCTGATTTTTGGATTTGGAAGAGGTTCCTGGGCTGAAATTACGAGTTTGCAAGAAAGCATAAGAAGAAGAGGCTTGGGGTTCAACTTCCTAACAAGTTGGGGGGTTTTTAAGGGGTTGTGGGTATACTAGCTCGAGGCCTTCTCCTTTGGAGGCTTGGATTCAAGAACATCATCATCTTCTCCATCGAATTCCATACATCCTCTTGTTCTTAAAAAGGTTGTATTCTATGAACGCCCTATTATTGTTTATGTTTGATAGCATTTCTTTTCATATATATGATCCATTGTTGTTGGGTTTGTTATGTTGGTTAATAAATGGCTTATTTTCAGCTTATAAACATGTTTTATATGTTCTTATACCTGCTGCGTTTTTGTTTAAATGGTTAAACAATCTTTGGTAAACATATATCAAACCCATAAACTTGCATCAAGACATGAAAATGAATTAAATTGATCGTTAATTATGTCATAGTATGAAATAATATAATAATTGTTGTGAAATTGTTGCGTTTAGGTCAAATACCAGGACTTGACATTAAAGGAAACCATTATGTTGGTCTAGTTGATTGTATAGGCTTAGAAGTTATTTAACTCTTCTAATTATTTCATGTAAATTCTATTATTTTGTAAATATATATATATATATATATATATATATATATATAATATATATATATATATATATATATATATATATATATATATATATATACATATGTATATATATACATATGTGTATATATATATATATATATATGTATATATATACATATATGTATACATATGTATATATATACATATGTGTTATATATATACATATGTATATATATACATATGTGTATATATATATGTATATTATACATATATGTATATATATATACTATATATATATATGTATATATATAGTATATATACATATCTATATATAGTATATATGTATACATATACATATATATATATATATATATATATATATATATATGTGTGTGTGTGTGTGTGTGTGTGTGTAGGACAGGTGAAGGGTGGTCCTTACAACACAACAACACAAAGAGAAGATTAACTTGACTAATCAATCAGTGAAACTGGATTAACCACAAAAGATGATACTAAGAACACAAGCAACTAAGAGATAGAACAAGATAGTAAGACACAAGCAAATGGTTTTCAAGATTGCAATATATTGCCTTCTCAAATTCTATTACAAGTGTTACAAAGCATAAAAGAAAGTTACAAGTACTTGAGATACAAATACTACAGGCCATACTTTAACGGCCAGCTGGATACAATTGACTAGAAACAACACAAAATCAATTGTAGTCTTAAAAGGCAGATTGCCTTTTGACCTGTGACTATGACATGCCATAGCTCACATCCTAATATATTACAAAAAGGATAAAGTACATGAGGTAGAAAGTCACAGACTCAAGACCTCAATGTACAGTTACTTAAAGCGTGGACCTTTTCACCAACTCATGCAAGATGGTGACATTACTGAGTGACAGTGGAAGATATCTAGCTTTATGTATACTACATTAGATAAAGCATGTATACTAAAAGTCTTCAGAAGAAATCTGTCTTCAAGTGTTGGCTTCGGAAGACTTTTTCTTTGAAACTTTGGAAGACTTCATCTTTGGCTTCAGAAGATATTGGTCTTGGCTTCGGAAGATTTCACACTTAGAATATATCTGTTGCATGTGTGAAACTTCCAAAGCATTCTTCTTCAATGTACTTGTGCAGCATGCAGGAGACTTGAAGTGTTTGAGTTGCATCAGCCTTAACATGTATTCCTTACAAACACCCCCTAGGCTGAGAAAACACTTTAAAGACTTCAGATATCAACAGTCCTCATTATGATGATGACCATCCCTTTCTTCATGAGATGATCACGATCACTCAGACTCTCAAAATGTCTTCTCATGTCAAAGAGATCATGCAGAGGTAGATTAAACATGTCCTACTATTTGTAGACATCCTCAATGCCTTGATCTCTAATGACATGCTATCTTTCCGGATTTGTAGTGTATGTCCAAGAGAAGATGGGTCTTTCTGATGCTAAAGGAGCTGTTTGATTAGGAGTTGATGCAGCATCCTCTAGCTGCATATCCTCAGGATGTTCTGACTCATCCTCTAGCTGCATATCCTCAGGATGTTCTGACTCATCCTGAGGTTCATAAAGTATGTTTCTTTCTTCTTCTTTGGCTTTGGCTTTGAAGCCATCCTTTTCTTTCACTTTGTTCCTTTTAACTGAGAAGACTGGATTGCAGCACCTGATTGATCTTCTTTGTCTTTCTCAGTTGGGTCTTCCTCTCTCACATGTTCAGAAAGAGAGGGAGTCTGACCCTACTATGGATCAGAAGATGAAGCTTGCTAAGATTCAGCAGGAGGTTCAGGTTGTGTTGTCTATGTTGTTCAACCTTAACCTCCACTTCAGGTGGAGCTTGAGTTGGAGGGGAGTGTAAGTCAATCAGCGCTCTACTCTTGATCTTCTGCTTGATCACCCTTATATTCTCATCCATAATGGATAGAGGAATAGGGCCAAGTCTCCTTCCGAAGAATCCATACAGCTTCAAGAAGCTAATCATCCTCTGCCTGTCTTCAGACTTGTTCATGCTTTTCAGGATGATGGCTCTTGACTTAGTAGCTTCTTCCTTTAGTTTCCTTTTATTAATCTTTCTTTCCTTGACTATCTCAAGTTCAAGTTGTTTGAGATACTCAAACTCAACATCGTAATAGGATAAGGAAGAAGTGCATCTGCCTGATAGAGGCCTATGGCACTCAGGTAGTTGATCATCTTGATCTTGTCTTCTTATTTGTCTACCTGATGTTCTTGTTGAACCACATCCTCATGTACAGGACTTTCTTGAACTAGGGAGAGAGTAGGCACATTCTTATATAATCTCTTCTTTCTTCTTTCTTCTTTCCTCTGTACCAGCAGCTCAGCATCTTCTGCCTTTTTCTTCTCCTTTGACCTTTCCATGTCAACCAGTTCATTCATTTCCTCTATGGGGAGAGAAATGACATTGTCAATGTCATAGTTCCTGGTCTGCAAGTAGTTGATCCTACCTGCCCTCACTCATCATCTTGAGCGTTTGGTCTGGGGGTAGCCTTGATAGCAGTTTCCATGAGTCTTGCGGACCCAGAAGAGGAACTTTTACCCTCGGCTTCCTTTTCCTCTCTCTCTCTCCTCCTCCTTCTCCTCATTCTCCTCAGATGTCATCTTTCTTTTCCCTTTTTCACTCACAAACCTTTATGACTCAGGGTAGAGAGAGCTTTGGCCTTCATTTCTTGGTGTAGCATCCAAGCTTTGGCTAGAGAGAGGTTAAGAAGCACCTTCGCTAATAGGTGTCTCAATAAGGGTATGAATCTCTGTAGCAGTTGATGATGATAAGACAGGGCTCTCAGGTTCTACCACTAGGCCTTCAGTCAAGGTTTCCCCTATTAAACTAATCTTAGGGTCTGCCTCAACATCCAGTTGACCAATGGCATTACCTGATTGCCTTAGTCTCCTTCTGAAGCTGAACTCTGCAATGATCCGGTCTTGAATCCTTTGAGCCGGCCTGTCAACTTGTCTTGATTGGCTTTGAATGACAACTGCCATGTTGACTAGATCAAGACCTTCATAGAAATTCAAGGTCTGAAAATTGAAGATCACGTGCTGTCCTTGAACTCTATGAATGATGAGGGCTCTTTTGTTGTTGTCATACCTCCACCCAATATTGTGGTTTGAAGTTCTTGGAGATGACATAGCCCTTAGTATTCCTTCCTCAAACAGACTCTGTATGTAGGAGTCTATAGAGTCCACATCAATGTGAACTTGAGGAAGTTGCTAAGTGTACAGAATTGCAAGTGAGGATGGTGAGTCCTTAATGTCCATACTCTCTAAAGAACTTCTAGGTTCTGTGATTGTAATGACTTTCTCCCCATTTTTGGTAGCATCACCCTCTTGCAATTAGGACTTAGGTCAATCACATCCACAGGTTCTTGTGTTCCTAGTTGAGCTCCTCTTAACGGTCTCCCAGCTAGTTTTTCCTTAAGATAAGAAATCTCAAGTTGTTGATCATTGACGTTGTTTTGCAAGGTAGTCACTTAAGATTCAAGGTGACTGGCCTTGGAGACTAAATAGGTGCATGTTTTAGACAGTTTTTGCACCTTTAGTCTTAAATTCCCTTCATCTTCATCAGAAGAATCATTGGGGGATGAGATGATTGGACCAAAGTCCTTTCTGTCACCACCATCTTCTGGTTATTGGCTGCTGGATTTCCTCTGCTCACTGGCAGCCTCAGTTGAGGTGTTAGTGGGCTAAGTTGCCATGGTTGAGGTCTTAATAATGGAATCACTTGCAATAGTGAGAGCCTCTTCCATATGGACATTCTGAACAGGTTCAAAAGTGTCCACCTCAGTAGTGGTGATTGATGTGGGCTAGATTTATGAGACTTAGGAGCACTCATCTCTTTTTGAGTAGGGGAAAATAATAGAGAATCATGGTACTCACTGAAACCTAGATCTTATCAGTATAGAAGTCAAGGTTGGGGATTGGTTGGGTTAAGTCCAATGGTTAGGGATGGTAACTGTCCCCTGAAGGTTAATCACTTAAGTGTTGAGACTCAAAGTGATGGCTGAAGGAATGGGAGTGGTCTGCTCGTTAGGACAAGTGGGAACTCCAGTGTCCATTTCTTCCTATGTGGGTGAGTATATGGGGACCTACTTAGATTGAATAGTCTGTGTAGGGGTTCGTTTGTGATTTCTTTGGTAGGTGAGGGTGATTTGTGGTTGTTGAGGTGGTTGGGATGTAGAAGGTGTGGGTTCAACACTAGTTGGTGCTGCTAGGTTGTCACCTTGAGCAATGAGCTCTAACATTTTTGGGACAAGGGCTGTTTCTACCCCAGAGAATCCAACAGTAGGCTTTCTCAGTATTTTAAAGATGCCAAGCTTCATTTGTCCCAATTTAAGAGTATTACCTGTTCCCCTTAACTATGAGCCCAGCTCAAAGTTAAGAATGTGTTGAATATATCTAGGGAACATATATTACTCTCAGGAGTCCATGTTGCAAGAATATTTGTATAAACAAACTGAGAGTACCTAAACTTGACTCTCTGAACCATCCCATGAAAAATGAAGGAGAGATCCTTAGGAATCTGGTCCCATCCACCATGCTTGTTTGATAAGCTGTGTATAACCACATGGAGCAGGAATTTCCACTGGGATGAGACCTTCCCTTTCCTGAAGGTCTTGATAGAGAAGTCTCCCTCATAGCCCATTTGCTCAAAGGACTGGTTAACAGCTTCTTTGGGAAAGAACACCTCGCCTTCTTTGTGATCCAGCTGAAGATACATGTTGATTATGGCCGGAGTGATGAAAACTGTTCACCCCTGCACTGTGACAGACAATGCATTCTCCCCATCAGTGAAGCCCTCTTGGCAGGTCTTCCAAAATTCTAGTAGTTGATCCTCATAAAGAGTAGGATCAATGGTTAGGGAGGTGAAGTAGTTGGATAGAGTTAAGAATTGGCAAACCTTTGAGAAATAAGATCTTTCTCAGAGTGTAACAGAGCAACTTGGTTATGTTGCATGTGTAACTGCATGGAAAAGTTCGGATCATTTCTACGGTTAAGGTTGGCCATTTTGAGGAAGCTTAAGGATGAAGATAGAAGAAAGAAAGTAATTTTAGAGAGAAATTTGTGGATTTAGTTCTAGAGGAAGAACGATATGATAGAAAGAGGGGGAAACCGTTGGGTTTATATATGAAAAAGGATTTCACATAAAGTTTAACGAAGGAGGATAAAGTTTGAAATTCGAATGTCAGTTCCACCTATGAAAAAGTAGTTTACTTTTGCTCAAAAAGTAGTTTTCTTCGAAATCAAAAAGCTTCCGAAGGTAAATTATCCTTGGAAGTTTTAATGAAAAAGCTTTCGAAGCAAAAATGACTTCGGAAGATTTTCCTAAGAGTTGTGAAAATTTTGCTTCGGAAGAAAAACTAAAACATGAATGCTTTGTTCAAAGGAACAGAGCTTCCGAGAGTTAATTTCGCTTCAAAAGAAAATATTCCTTGAAAACACATAAGTGTCCGAGACAAGTATTAAGCTACGGAAGATATTTTAGAAATTTCTTTCGAATGTAAGTTTCTTAGACAATTATTTGTTTTGAAGGTATGATTTTCTTCCAAAGGTAAAAGCATATCTTCAGAAGGATCAAAATTTGCAAAAATCTAAGGAAAGTCTTGAAAAGCTTTTCATCCAAAGAAAACAAGAACTTAAGAAAGAGACGAACTAGAGAACTTAGGATACACAGATTTTAAAAAATAATAAGAATTAGTTTTAAGAAAAACCTACTGAAATTTTATCATCCTAATAGCTTATATAAGATATTTAAATCTCTGTTCAATAAAAGCCTTGTAAACAGACTAGCATATTATTTATTTGTGTGGACTTTGACTAGTTTAATTAATCCCTTTCCAAAATTATCTCTAATTAAATGATACCTCATGTTGATATGTTTGGTCCTTGAGTGCTGCACATGATTTTCTGTGATTGAGATAGCACTGTTGTCTATGTGAATGGGAGTCTCCTTGAAGTTTAATCAATAGTCAAGCATCTGATTTTGAATCCAAAGCACTTGAGCACAGCAGCTTGCAGCAGCAATGTATTCAGCTTCAGCAGTTGATGCAGAGACACATGATTGTTTCTTGCATTGCCATGAGACAACCCTTCCACCAAGAAACTAACATCGCCCAGATGTAGACTTTGCAGTCATGTTACAACCACCATAATCACTATCTATATAAGCGTACAGATTAAAGTCAGTATTCTTAGGATACCACAGACCAAGTGCTGAGCACCTTTGAGGTATCTTAGAATCCTTTTGATAGTGATAAGATTAGACATCTTATGGTTGGCTTGATATCTTGCACAAATACATGTAACAAACATGATATCAGGCCTGCTAGCTGTAAGATACATAAGAAACCTAATCATAGCTCTGTATAAGTGTTCATCTACACACTCCCCCTCTAGATCAGGTCCAAGGGAGTGGTTTCCTGCTATGGGTGTCTTAGCAATTTTACAATCAGTCATGTTGAACCTCTTAAGTATGTCTTGAATATACTTTGGCTAACTAATGAAGATGCCATCTTCGACTTGATTCACTTGAATTCCCACAAAGGAATTGAGTTTCCCCATGGTACTCATTTCGAATATGTCCTTCATCAGATTCTTAAAGTCTTTGCAGAGCCTTAGATTAGTTGAACCAAAAATGATGTCATCTACATATACTTGAACTAGCATTAAGTCATTTTCCTGTACTTTGATGAAGAGAGTTCCATCTATAGTACTTCTCTTGTATCCATATTTGCAAAGATACTGAGATAGAGTCTCATACCACTTCCCAGGTTCCCGATGCAACCCATAAAGAGCTTTGTCAAGCTTGCAGACATAATCAGGATGATCAGGATCTACAAAACCAGATGGTTGTTTGACATACACCTCTTCATCAATTACTCCATAAGAAAAGCACACTTTACATCAAGTTGATAGACATTGAAGTTCTTGGATGCAGCAAATGCCAGGAATATCCTAACAGCTTCCAGTCTTGCTAGAGGAGCAAAGACATCAGTGTAGTTAATCCTTTCTTCTTGTGTGTATCCTTGAACAACTAGTCTAGCTTTATTTTTGATCATAATGCCTCTATCATCCTTCTTGTTCCTAAACGCCCATTTGGTTCCAATGGTAGTCTTCCCATGAGGAAGTGGACAAAGGTTCCAAACTTTCTATCTTTTGAATTAAAGCAACTCCTGTTACAATGCTTCAACCCAACTTCCATTCTTCAGAGCCTCATCAACTTTCTTTGACTCTATCTAGGATAAGAAACAAGAGTGAAGACAAACATTTACTTCATGGGTTTGTCCTCTTGTTCTTACCCTTGTGTCAACATCTCCAATGATGTTTATGGTGGGATAAGACTTGTGGATCCTTAGTTGAGGGATCATAGCAAGTTGCTGAGAGAGATCTAAATTAGAGAAATTTAGATCCGGCATAGATGTTTCTCCTACCACATCAACACACTTATCAAGAAAGACTTGATCCAATGAGCGTGTGACATCATTAGTGTTGTCATCTATGGAGTGGTTATCAGCATCAAGAAATTCTAATCACTGTCACCGCCTCCATTATTTTCTTCTACATTTGAAGTATCTTTATCTGGTTATGAAGCCTCTGAGCTGGAATTTAGAGGCATCCCAGATGTATCAGCTGGGTTTGTCATTGTGGTGCTAATAGACACTTCATTTGCAGAAGTAGTTACAACTGGAGCTGAAGATGTGTTACTTCAAGGTCTTCTCAGCTCAACTCTTGGATCAAGATCACCTGTTGATAAGATATCTGCAGATCCGAAAATAGTCTTACAAGATTTGTTAAAATAGTTGGTAACTAAATCAAGATCAAGCAACCAATCAGGACCAAAACTAGCCACACAAGGTGTGTGTTCATTGAAAGTCACATTGGCTGACTCCTCAATAATTCTAGTTTTGAGATTGTATACTCTATAAGCCTTAGCTTGGGAAGAGTCTCCAATAAAGTGTCCATCATCTAATTTCTTAGCAAATTTGGCAATTTGATCTATGGTATTTAAGATGGTGCAAGCACATCCAAATGACCTGAGAAAACCAATGAAAGGTTTCCTCTTGTGTCAAAGTTCATAAGGAGTCTTGCCATGAGTCTGAACTACTAAACCTTTGTTCTGCACATAGCAGGCAGTGTTGATTGCCTCTGCCCAGAAGGTGATGGGCAGCTCAGAGTCAGACAACATGGTTCTTCCAGCTTCAATCACTGTCATGTTTCTCCTCTCAGCAACACCATTCCGCTGAGGAGTCCTGGGAGCACTGTATTGTCTTGTAATACCTTTTTCATCACAAAATGAATCATGAATTTAGTTATTGATTTCAGTTCCTTGATCACCTCTTATGATTTTGACCTTGTGATCAGATTAATTCTCAATCTTTAGGAGGAAATTCTTAAGAATCTTAAGAGTCTCATCCTTAGTTCTAAGGAAGAAGACCCAAGTGAATCTTGTAAAGTCATCTGTGATCACTAAATAGTATGTGGCCATTCCTAGACTCATTACATTGGTGGGGTCAAAGTGATCCATATGTAACAAGTGTAGGGGTGTATTGATGGAGTTTCTTTCCTTAGGCTTGTGAGATACCTTGTGTTGCTTCGCTTTCAGGCATGCAATACAATGATCATCACTTGTAAACTCTTTCTTTGGCATTCAAATTACCAAATAATACTTAATAAGTTTGTTCATGTTTTTAAAGTTTACATGGCAAATTCTTTTATGCCATAGGAAAGACTCATCACTATTAGCTTTAGACAGAAAGCATGAAACTTTTCTAGAGGGAGATGTTTCTTGCAAGTCCATCTTGTACATATTCCCTTTCTTGGGGGCTCGAAGCAGAATATGCTCATGAGTAATTTCCACCCCGGGCTTGAGAATAATACAATTATGCTCAGTAAAGAGCATGTTATGAATCTTATCACAAAATTAGGATACACTTAGAAGATTATACCCAAGCTCCTTAACAAAGTTTACCTTTTCAATGCTGAGCTTACCATTATGACCTTGCCCCTTCCAGAAATGTAACCACCTTCATTTCCTCCAAAAGCAATTGGCCCTCCGTCAATCATTTTAAAGTTCTGGAGTAGTGACCTATTGTCTGTCATGTGCCTAGAACAACCATTGTCAATGATCCAGACATTCTTGTTTGTCTTGAGCTATCCTTGCACAAATAAAATAATTAGTTAATTTAGAAACCCAAGCCTTACTTGTCTTGGGCTCACTAAGAGAAACAGAAGCTAATGCAACAACAATAGATCCTATAATTGTGCTATGAGACTCTTGAGCTGTTGTTGATGTAGAACATCCAGTCACTTGGTCTTTCTTTGACTTCCACACCACCTTTGGAAGTTTTGACTTGACCTTCAACACTTCGAAAGCTTTTGAGACTTCGGAAGTTTTAATGACTGGACCTTCGGAAGATTCTGCAGACACTGCAGCAAACTTCAGTGCTTCGGAAGTATTCCTTCCTTCCGAGACCAAATTTCTTCCAAAGACAATTTTCCACTTGCCTTCTTCTTAGTTCTGGAGCTTCCAAAGGAAACAAATTTTCCTTCTGAAGCTTGAATCTTCTTGGAACTCTTGGAAGTCCTTGTCCTTGTCCTCGTCATATGAAGAGTACCTTTAGGATTGTATGGACAATCCATAGCAAGATGAGCGGTACTTTCACACATGACACACTCAATTTTCTTCTTCACAAGAGCCTTCTGTTGAGAACAAAACTAACTTTGATCACATCCCTTCTCCACCTTCATCTTTGTAGATGCTGAGATAGTCCTTTTGGCCTGAGGACTGTTTTTGGAGTTGGATGGTTCCGGTTGTGTAGCAGTGGTACACAAAAGATCAGCCTTCTTCTTGGTATTGAGATGATTTGAACATGAACCAGAACTCTTAGTAGAAGAGTTTAGGTTGATGTCTTCAGTCTTCACTACTTCAAACCCTACAGAGATAAAAACTTGTTTCTACTTTGAGTCAAAAGTAGCCTTGATCTCTTGAGCCTTCCTTGCTTTTCTTTTGCTCTTTCTAGTCAAGTTCTTTCTTATTGACTTGGTCATCACATTCTTCTTCTTCTCCTCAAAAGGATAATGGCCCTTCTTAGAATCCTCCTCTTCACTCTTCTCATAGGAATTCTTCACTATCACTTTTTCATCCTCTTCACTTAAAGGGTCTATGAGAGGAAGCTCATCTACACAAGTTCCACACCTGGGTGATCTTACAAATAAGATTGTGTGTGGAGGAGCTATCTCATTAGAACCCAATCCCTGCTAGTTTTAATAGCACACCTTGTTGTGCAGGGATGAGGATATCATGTTCTTGAAGGTCTTTTCTTTAGAGTTGCGGTGGAAAGGAGTCCAGCGTTATGTAAACTACATCAGATAAAGCATGTATATTAAAAGTCTTCAAAAGAAATCTGTCTTCAAGTGTTGGCTTCAGAAGACTTTGTTTTTGAAGCTTCGAAAGACTTCATCATTGGCTTCAAAAGATATTGGTCTTGGCTTCCGAAGATTTCACAGTTAGAATATTTCTGTTGCATGTGTGAAACTTTCGAAGCATTCTTCTTCAATGTACTTGTGTAGCATGTAGGAGACTTGAAGTGTTTGAGTTGCATTAGCCTTAACATATATTCCTTACAATATATATATATATATATATATATATATTATAAGGTTTTATATAAGGCTCATGCATCCAAAACATCCAAAAGTCTATCCTGCATGCATGCACTAAGTGCTGAGTAGAATACTTGAGAAGTTTTACATATTATCTTAGAAAATACTCTAAATGTCAAATATTTCGAAGCCAAGACCAACATCTTCCGAAGTATCAAGTAAAAAGTCTTTCGAAGCCAAGAAATGAAGACAGATTATCTTCCGAAGACTTTTGAAGATATGCTTTTATCTGATGTACTTTACCATAAAGCTGGGCCACTTTCTATTGCAACTCTATTGACTCACCAACTTTCACAAGTTGGTGAAAAAGGTCCATGCTTTTGGTATCTGTACATTTAGGTCTTGAGTCTTTTATTTTCTACTTTATGTACTTTTATCCTTTTTGTAATATATTAGGATGTGAGCTATGGCATGTTATAGTCACTAGTCAAAAGGCAATCTGGCTTTTGACTCCATATTGATTTTGTTGTTGACTAGATCATGTATCCAGCTGGCCTTCAAAGTATGGTCGGCTGTAGGATGTAGTATAAGTATTTCAGTTCATTGTAACTTACCTTAATGTTGAAAATTTTGTTGTTTCTTTTCTTGTTATGTCTCATATTTTCTAGCGTTCTAAGTGTCAATCTTATGTTACCAAGTTTCCTATTTGACTGTTAAGTGTTCTAAGCAGTCTCTCCTCATTGTAAGTTGTGTTGTAAGTGACGAAAATCCCTTAATCGGTCCTGCAATTGGTGTCAGAGCATTTCCAGGCTCTTAATTGTAAGATCTCACCATCTTAAGATCCCTCACACACATAAAACACTTCACATCTCAAATGGAAGCTATCGCTAAAGCTAATATGAGAGCTGGAACCATGAAAAAGTCCCCACTGATCACTCCTGAAGACTTTAACACTTGGTGCCAAAGAATGGAAGGTTTCATCAAGTCACAAGACTCCAAGATGTGGGAATCTGTTGTCTCAGGACCTTACATACCAAGCACCTCTTTAGCTGCTACTGGAGGTGGTATGATTCCAAAGGCTGTTGTTGATTATTCTGATAAAGGCAAAAAAAGTTGTGATTGATCAGAAAGCCATGACAAACCTTCAAACTACTCTTCCAAACACCATATACAAAGGCTTCAAGAAGTGCAAAATAGCTGAATAGTTATGGGGTGCACTGAAGCTGATGTATGAGGGGTCAACTGAAGCCAAGGAGAACAAGAAGGATTTCTTGAAACAACAATTTAAGAAATCGGGTTATACCCAATTGATGTGGTTAGTATGTCATGATCCAAGTCGGGTTATATCCAATAACAAGCTTTGCAATCACCGGCAATTATTAAATTGATGATATGATCATGCAATTAAATAATAACACCAAATTTAGAAAATGGGTTTTCTAAATAAGTTGCATATGAGATTGAACAATTTATATGAATATTTTGTTTATAGATATTGTTTGTAATGTTATTTAATTTATTTAAATAACATCAAATATTTAGTGAATGTGTATGTGTTATTCTAATAAAACGTTTATTGGATGAACAACTTTTAAAAGGAAATGACTTATTAATGTGTTAATAAGTCATTTAACTTTTAGGGGGAAATCACAATTTTACAAATGAGATTCGGCCGCCCTTGGAGGTGGTCTCTCTCTTGGTTTTGTTGATATCCTTGAAAACATACACTCTTTAGACACACATTCACTCCATCTCTTCTTTCTCTCTCACACATGCAATAGAACAAAAGAGGTTTTCTCGTTCTTGATAGAGGAGAACTCGGCTGAAAGTTATTCCAGAAGAGTTTCCCTTCGTTTTGGTGTTCAATCCTAGAATCTAAGGTGTTTTGTGATAGTGCTTGGGGTATACTACCTTGAGGGATCCTTCCTTGGAGCCTTGGCCGAAGCTTTAGCAACTTATCTCTCTACCTTAGTCGACTTTTCAGCAGCAGAAAGGTAGTTAATCACAGCTTCATGTAGCTGTGATTTTATGTTGTTTAACATATGTTCTTAGCTTGTTCATTCACATATTTAAGATCCTTTGTTTTGGGTTTGCTTTAAACATTCAAATGGTCACCTAATGAACATATGTTTCAGCTTATTAGTAAGTCAATATATGTTGATATTCCGCTGCGTTTTCAGTAAGTTTAATGGGTTAAACTTAGTTTTATGTTCTTGCAAACCCAACAATGGCATCAAGAGCCGGTTATGTGGATAACTTGCTTGTTCTTGTTCTTTAAAATCGGTTTTAGAAGATTATTATCAACCTATTAGAGGCTGATTTTGGCTGATTTTGTAAACCCCAAGTCTTTCATAGTTATATCTTCATGCTTATGATTAAACTTTGAAAGATGGAAATGTCAATTGGTTGATAATTTTGGATGTTGTTTGTTTGGACAAACAAACCCAAATTTTCAGTTTATGTTGGCTGAAAATTTTGGGTTTGATGGGATTTATTTAGTTTGTTGAATGATGTTTATGATTGTTCTCTTGATAGTGCATAACGTAGCTTTTGGCCTTGTGTTATTTGGATGATTGGAATGGTTGTTTTATTCATTCAATTGGGTTGTAATATTCATCTTTATTATTTGGGTTGTAATTATTTAGTCATTTGGTTATGTAATTAATAGATTAGGTGCATTTCTTTTATTAGAAAAATGTATTAGGATACAATTTTTTGTAAAAGGAAGATGCACAAGATCAAGACCCAAAGATGGACATCAAAGACATGGAACTTGAAGCATATGGATGCAAGTTCAAGTGGGGGCCTATAATGACCTCAATTTGTGTTGATTTCAACCCTTAGGAAAGACCTAATGACCAAGTGTGGTCACAATAGTAGCTATGGTTATGCACATTATGGTTGTTTATGTTTATGCTTGTTTGTATGTTTGTTATTTGATTGTATGGTTGATATTTTGATATGCATTACAAACTAATTAACAAACTTAACAAGCTATAAAAATAATGGTTCTTAATCTTTAAAAGGTGATAAAATGTTATTAAAATGATTTAATGATTTTAAAGATTAAAATAGGTTTTAATCAAAGGACCATAGGGTACCTTGTATTTGAAAGCATGCAAATACAAGTACATAGAGTTTTCTAAAATTTGTATTATGAAATCTCTAAACATTTGAAAACAAGATCAACACCGTCCTTTTACATACCACTTGAGTCACTTGGGAACTCTTAGTGGGATAAAGGTCACCTAACTACTTTGAGGGAACTTATGACTTAAGGTGAGGATGCCATATTCATGGGATAAAGGTCACCTAACCACTCATTTTGGCAAACTCACATGTGTGTGTAAGTAGGATGTCTTGATTTGCAAACCATGTTAAATGGATCACCTACAATATGGTTTCCAAATGGTGTTGATGGGATTAACATGCCGACTTTACATACGATGTTTAAAGTCGATCCCATACCTCTAGAAGTTGTAAATGGTTGCAACCGTCAATCGTTCACCACCTTATTAATTTAAATCGTGAGATAAAGGCCACCTAACCACAATTTAAATGTAATGTTGGGTTCTAGACTTTAATATAAAAATGACCTTAAAAGGCATTAATTATTAAAATAGCAATATCGAAAATACTAAAATAGATCTTTGTTAAATTTTGTAGATGGCCACCAACAATGAAAATCACGATAACTCATCTGCGTCAAACCAATCATTACGAGCGATCCTCCAAAAGGAACGTCTAAATCATAACAACTTTATTGATTGGTATCGAAACTTGAGAATCGTTCTCAAGCAAGAGAGAAGATCATATGTTTTAGACGACCCTATCCCCGATCAACCTACTGAGGATGACGAGGAGGCCTACAACGATTGGCTCAAGTACACTGAGGACTCTGTCCAAGTGTCTTGTCGCATGCTAGCGAGCATGACTCCTGATCTCCAAAAGGAGTACGAACATCACGGAGCATATGACATGATAACCCAGCTGAAGGAAACGTTCCAAACGCAAGCAAGGGTTGAGTGCTTCGAAACGGTTCGAGCACTCCATGCATGTCGTATGGACGACAACCAATCTGTTTCATCTTATGTACTTAAGATGAAAAGTCATATTGACCGCCTCGAGAGGCTTAATTGTCCCGTCTCGAAGGAATTGGCCACGGATTTGATCCTCAATGGCCTTACCAAGAAGTTCGAGACATTTGTGTTGAATTACAACATGAATGCTTGGGACAAAAGCATTGGTGAGCTTCACTCAATGCTAAAAACGACCGAGGCGGCCATGGGTAAAAGGGTTTTACCCGTTCTCACCATCAATGAAGGAGGGAACAAGAAAAGGCCTCATCCCGCACCCAAGGCAAAGGTTGCCAAGGGTAAGGGACCCGTTTGGGGAAAGGGGAAAGGGGTGGCAAGGGTGCCACCCAAACCACAAGAGAAGAAGCAAAAGGTTGCTACCAATGACCCATGCTTCAAGTGTGGGGAGATTGGACATTGGGCAAGAAATTGTCCTGTTCATCTCCAAGAGTTGAAAGCCAAGAGGGATGTCGGGAAGACCTCAGGTACAACATACATGATTCATATTGATCTTAATTACATCTTCAAACACATGGGTATTAGATACCGGATGTGGAACTCATATTTGCAATTTGTTGCAGGGGTTCAAAAGAAGTAGGGACTTCAATCAAGGGGATGTTAGCCTCTTCATGGGCAATGGAACCAAAGTCCAAGTTGAAGCTCGTGGGGACTACACCTTAAAACTTCCAAGTGGCTTGGATGTTATTTTGAAGAATATTTTGTATGCTCCTAGTTTGACTAGGAATATTATTATGTATCCCAATTAAGACTTTATGATTATGTATTATCTTTTATTGAAAATGATATTCATGTTTCTTTAAATGATATGTTCTATTTTAAAGCTATACCCATTAATGGTATTTATGAATTGGTTCATGAAAATACTTTAAATAGTTCATTGTACCAAACTAGCACCAAGAAACTCAAGTTGGATTTGAGTGATACCTATCTTTGGCATTGTCGTCTTGGTCATATAAACAAGAAACGTATACAAAAACTTCAAAAGAATGGTCTTTTAAAAACAAATGAATATGATTCATTTGATGTGTGTGAATCTTGTTTACAAGGTAAAATGACTAAGGCACCCTTTAGTGGAACTAACGAAAGGGCAAAAGATTTATTAGGAATCATACATTCGGATGTATGTGGTCCTTTTAAACCAATGACTAGGAATGGTGAAAGATACTTCATTACCTTTACCGACGATTATAGTCGCTATGGGTATGTGTACTTATTAAGGCACAAAGATGAAGCTTTTGAAATGTTCAAAATCTTCAAGAATGAAGTAGAAAATCAACTTAACAGGTCAATTAAAATTCTCCGCACCGATAGAGGTGGCGAATACCTAAGTGATGTTTTTCAAGATCATCTGAGGAGTTGTGGGATTGTCTCACAACTCACTCCACCTGGAACACCACAACACAATGGTGTGTCTGAGAGGAGGAATCGAACCTTATTGGATATGGTCCGATCTATGATGGCTAGAAGCACATTACCTCTATCATTTTGGGGTTTCGCTTTGCTCTCCGCGACCCGTATTCTAAATATGGCCCCAACCAAAAAGGTGGAAAGGACACCTTTTGAGATATGGCATGGAAGAGTTCCATCCCTATCATACTTAAGGGTCTGGGGTTGTGAGGTTTATGTTAAGACTCCCACCCCAATCAATTGGAAGTCCGATCCACTAAGTGTATCTTTGTAGGATACCCTAGAGATTCTATGGGATATTATTTCTATGATCCACTGGAACAAAAGGTGTTTGTTGCCAGAAAGGGTGAGTTCTTAAAAGCAAAGTTCCTTATGGAAGGAACTAGCAGTAGAACAGTGGATCTTGAGGAGGATCAAGAACCACAACCCGATGCACGTTTGGTTGAAGTTAGCACTCAACATGAGGATGTTGAAGTTGATCAAGTAGTTGATCAATACACACAAAACATTCGTAGAAGTGGTAGAACTAGTAATCCACCTGAAAGATTCGGATTTTTCATGGATGGATGCTATGTGGTAGATTCAGATGAACCAACCACATACCATATGCAGTGTCCAATTTGGATTGTGGCAAATGGTTTGAGGCCATGAACGTTGAGATGCAATCCATGTATGACAATCAAGTTTGGGAACTTGTTGTACCACCTCTTAATTCCAACGTAGTTGGAAGTAAGTGGGTTTTCAAGAAGAAAACCGATATGCATGGAAACTTGGATACTTATAAAGCTAGACTTGTAGCAAAGGGTTTCACTCAAACTCAAAGGGTTGATTATGATGAAACCTTCTCACCTGTTGCGATGCTAAAGTCTATAAGGATATTGTTTGCCATAGCTACTCATTATGATTATGAGATTTGGCAAATGGATGTCAAAACCGCTTTCCTAAATGGATATCTTGAGGAAGATGTTTATATGGTTCAGCCTGAAGGTTTTGTCGATCCCAAACATCCTAATAAAGTATGCAAGTTAAAGAAATCAATCTATGGATTGAAACAAGCATCGAGAAACTGGAATCATCGTTTTGATGAGGAGGTAAAGACATTTGGCTTCATCAAAAACGCTGATGAGGCTTGTGTGTATAAGAAGGCTAGTGGGAGCACAATAACTTTCCTAGTATTGTATGTTGATGACATACTACTATTTGGAAATGACATTCCAACCTTGGAATGTGTAAAAACCTGGCTTGGAAGTTCCTTTTCCATTAAGGATCTTGGTGAAGCCGCCTATATTCTGGGAATAAAGATCTATAGGGATAGATCAAGGCGGTTGATTGGTTTAAATCAAAGTGCATACATTGACAAAATCTTGAAAAGGTTCAAGCTGGAGAACTCTAAGAAAGGTACCATACCTATTCAAAGAGGAATGATATTGAGTACGAATCAATGTCCTAGCTCAAAGGATGGGCAAGATAAAATGAAGGCATTCCATACGCATCTGCTATTGGATCCATCATGTATGCAATGATATGCACTCGACCGGACGTGTCATGCGCCTTAAGCATGACAAGTCGTTACCAGCAAAATCCTGGAAACAGTCATTGGATGGTTGTTAAGAACATACTTAAGTACCTAAGGAGGACAAGAGATATGTTCCTAATCTATGGATCTGGTGATGAGGAACTCATTGTAAAAGGTACACAGATGCGAGTTTCCAAACCGATCGTGATGATTCTCGGTCACAATCGGGATATATTTTCATTTTGAATGGAGGAGCGGTCTCATGGAAGAGCTCCAAATAGGATGTGGTGTCTTTATCAACTACAGAATCAAAATACGTCGCCGCTTCATTGGCAGCTCAAGAAGCTGCATGGTTGAAGAAATTCATTGCCGATTTGGGGGTTGTCCCTTCCATTCAGGACCCCCTAGAGATCTTTTGTGAAAACGAGGGTGCGATTGCTCAAATCAAGGAACCTCGTGCTCACCAAAAGACTAGGCACATTGAGCGGAGATTCAACTACATACGAGATGAAGTTGAAAAAAGAAGATATGTATTTGCAAAGTTCACACGGATCAGAACATTGCGGATCCTCTCACGAAGCTCCTTAAAAAGGCAAAGCATGAAGGTCATACTTGTGCCATGGGACTTCGATATTCTAGTGATTGGATTTGATCTGTAAATTTTGTATTTGGATATGTGGAATTCTTTATTATTTGAATAAAATTATTTGGTTATAATGTTTCAATTAATGTTCCAATTTAGCATGTTTAATCTATGAGTAAATTGTTTACTCTAAATGTCCGTAGTCATTCATACTTGTGGGAACAAGTGTGAGGGTAAAATTATTATGAACTTGGATTGGTTAATATTCATAAGGATGAATATAGAGCAACGGGTTGCTACCAAGGTTCATAGATATTTGTGGGATACAAATATTGGACTAACCCGCAACTCAAACTTTACTACATGGAATCTTATTGATTGATCATAAGTAATTTTGAGTAAAGGCGAATATCATTTGGTATCCTCCGACCTGAGATACATATTGGGTTTTGATATTCACCAAGTATTATACCTTGAGCTAATTCTTCACTGTCCTGAAATAGTGGACAGCACATAAGGGTATGTTCAGGTATGACACGAGGTGTTTGTGAGAAACGTATGTGGTCAAGATGGAATTTGTTCCTCTTATTAGTTGAGAGTTAGATGTCTAAGGCCTGATAAGTTAAATCAACAAGGAATGATCACTCTATGTTCTTGGATTTAACATGACATCTGTAACAAAAGGATAGATGATTGA
The DNA here is from genome assembly GCA_025506515.1 of Flaveria trinervia. Taxonomy (NCBI): domain Eukaryota; kingdom Viridiplantae; phylum Streptophyta; class Magnoliopsida; order Asterales; family Asteraceae; genus Flaveria; species Flaveria trinervia. Next base: position 49,356,816 of record CM046456.1, read on the forward strand.
TTCACCTAAATCATTTCAAGTAGGATACTTGAATAAGATGATGTTATTGAATGGCTATAAGTCATGCGTATTAAGGGTAGTAAACCGTTGTTAGGCTGTATTTACTGCTTGCATCAATCTTCTATGAGTCTTGGACAAGTGGGAGATTGTTAGATTCTATATGCCCAAGACACATAGAACATTGATGCGGTTAGTATGTCATGATCCAAGTCGGGTTATACCCAATAACAAGCTTTGCAATCACTGACAATTATTCAATTGATGATATGATCATGCAATTAAATAATAACACCAAATTTAGAAAATGAATTTTCTAAATAAGTTGCATATGAGATTGAACAATTTATATGGATATTTTGTTTATAGATATTGTTTGTAATGTTATTTAATTATTTAAATAACATCAAATAATTAGTGAATGTGTATGTGTTATTCTAATAAAACGTTTATTGGATGAACAACTTTTAAATGGAAATGACTTATTAATGTGTTAATAAGTCATTTAACTTTTAGGGGGGAAATCACAATTTTACAAATGAGATTCAGCCGCCCTTGGAGGTGGTCTCTCTCTTGGTTTTGTTGATATCATTGAAAACATACACTCTTTAGACACACATTCACTCCATCTCTTCTTTCTCTCTCACACATGTAATAGAACAAAAGAGATTTTCTTGTTCTTGATAGAGGAGAACTCGGATGAAAGTTATTCCAGAAGAGTTTCCCTTTGTTTTGGTGTTCAATCCTAGCATCTAAGGTGTTTTGTGATAGTGCTTGGGGTATACTAGCTTGAGGGATCCTTCCTTGGAGCCTTGGCCGAAGCTTTAGCAACTTATCTCTCTACCTTAGTCGACTTTTCAGCAGCAGAAAGGTAGTTAATCATAGCTTCATGTAGCTGTGATTTTATGTTGTTTAACATATGTTCTTAGCTTGTTCATTCACATATTTAAGATCCTTTGTTTTGGGTTTGCTTTATACATTCAAATGGTCACCTAATGAACATATTTTTCAGCTTATAAGTAAGTCAATAATATGTTGATATTCCACTGCGTTTTCAGTAAGTTTAATGGGTTAAACTTAGTTTTATGTTCTTGCAAACCCAACATGTTGTAGGACTCTTGAGAATAGGGACATTGTAAGGAAGTTTATGCCCTCTCTTCAGAGGCAATGGACACATTACTGTGCGATTATCAAGAGGACTGAACTATGTGAGATGAACATGCACGGTTCATCTGGTAACTCCAGCAATCAAATGAGTTCAGCCCTATGTGGTTGAGAGGGATATCATAGAACCTCAACACCATCTTATATGCTACCCTAAAAACTCACAAAAAGGTCCTTTTATCACCTTCTTGAAGACACCAAGAGAAAGCTATGCTCAAGGAATCCCATTCCAAGAGACAAGCTCTTCACATGCCTTTGTGTAATCTGATAAAAGCACATACAACTTTCTATTCACCCTTGAAGACCTGGACTGTATCCATCCTCGCATGTAAACGTTTGTACTGTAAGATCTCCTAGGTGTGGAACTTGTGAAGATGAGATTCCTCTCATCGACCCCTTGACTGAAGAGGCTGAAGAAGAGATAATGAAGAATGCCTCTAAGAAGAGTGAAGAAGAGGACTCTAAGAAGTGTCATTATCCATCTGAGGAGAGTAAGAAGACTAGGATGACAAAGTCTATGAGAAAGAATTTGATCAGGAAGAGCAAGAGAAAAGCAAAGAAGGCTCAAGAGATCAAGGCCACCTTCAACTCTAAGCCAAAACAAGTTTTCATCTCTGTAGGATTTGAAGTGGTAAAGACTAAAGATACTAACTTGAAATCTAGTACCAGGAGTTCTAGTTTAGTCTTAACTCATCCCAGTAGCAAGAAGAAGGTTGATGAGTTGTGTACCACTGTTACATAACCTGAATCATCCAGCTCCAAAGGAAGTTATCACGCTAAAGGAACTTTCACTGCATCTGCAAAGATGAAGGTGGAGAAGGAAAGTGATCAAGTTCAACCTTGTTCATAAAAGAAGGCTCTTAGGAAGAAGATGCAATGTGTCATGTGTTAGAGTACCTTTCATCTTGCTAGGTCCTTACAATCCAAAAGGCACTCTTCACATGACCAAGAAAGATACTTCTAAGAGTTTCAAGAAGAAGCAAGTTTTGAAAGGAAAATCTCTTTCCTTTGGAAGCTCCAAAATGAAGAAAAAGGCAAGTGGAAAATTGTCATGGGAAGAAAATTTGGTCTCGGAATAAACGAATACTTCCGAAGCACTAAAGCCTGCTGTAGTGTTGGCAAGATCTTCCGAAGGTCCAGTCATCAAAACTTCCAAAAATAGCAAAACTTTTGAAGTATTGAAGGTCAAGTCTAAGCTTCGAAGTTTGTGTGGAAGACAAAGAAAGACCATGTGACTGAGAATTCACTATCAACATAACAAAAGATCCTCAAAACATGACTATAGGAGCTACTACTATTGCATTGCCTTCAACTTCTTTTGATGAGCCCAAGACCAATAAGGCTTGGTTTTCAAAATGTAACTAACCATCTCTTTTGTGTAGGAACAACTAAAGACATACATAAATGTATGGATCATTGATAGTGGTTGTTCTAGGCACATGACAGGCAATAGGTCACTACTCTAAAAATTTGAAAAGATTGATGGAGGACCAGTTGCTTTTGGAGGATATGCTGGTGGTTACATTAGGTCAGAAATGGTAAGGTCAGTATTAAGAAGTTAAACTTTGTCAAGTAGCTTGGATACAATCTTTTGAGTTTATCTCAGGTTTGTGATCAGAGTCATAACATGCTCTTTACTGAGCATGAGTGCATTATTCTCAAGCCCGGGGTGGTCACTCTGATGAGCATATCCAACTAAGAGCCCCAGGGTACGGAACATGCACAAGATAGATTTGCAAGAAACATCTCCCCCAAGAGAAGGTTCATGCTTTCTATCTAAAGCAAATAGTGATGAGTCTTTCCTCTGGCATAAGAGAATATGTCATGTAAAATATAAAAACATGAATAAATTAATTAAGAATTATTTGGTAACTAGAATGCCAAAGAAAGAGTTCACAAGTGATGACCACTATGTTGCATGCCTGAAAGGGAAGCAACATAAGGTATCTCACAAGACAAAGGAAAAAAAACTCCATCACTACTCCCCTACACTTGTTACATATGGATCACTTTGACCTCACCTGTGTAATGAGTCTAGAAAGGACCTCCTATTGTTTAGTGATCTTAGATGGCTTCATAAGATTCACTTGGGTCGTTTTTCTTACAACTAAGGGTGTGACCCCTAAGATTCTTAAGAATTTCATCTTAAAGATTGAGAATCAATCCGATCATAAATTCAATACCATAAGATATGATCAAGGAACTAAATTTAAGAACCAATTCCTTGATACATTTTGTGATAAAAAGGGTATTACAAGAAAATATAGTGTTCCCATGACTCCTCAGCAAAATGGTATTCTAAGAGGAGAAACGGGACATCGATTGAAGCTGCAAGAACTATGTTGTTTGACTTTAAGCTGTCCATCACCTCTGGGCAGAGGCAGTCAACACTTCCTGCTATGTGCAAAACAAAGTTTTGATAGTTAAGACACATGATAAGACTCCTTATGAACTTTGGCACAAGAGGAAACCTTTCATTGGCTTTTCTCAAGTCATTTGGATGTCCTTGTACCATCTTGAATACCAAAGATCAAATTGCCAAGTTTGTTGAGAAATCAAATGATGGTACTTTATTGGATACTCTTCTCAAGCCAAGGCCTATAGAATGTACAATCTCATGACTAGATTAGTTGAGGAGTCAGCCAATATGACTTTCAATGAACCACATCCAGTGTAAATGGTTCTGGTCATGACTAGCTATTTGATCTTGATTTAGTTACCAACTATTTTAACAAATCTTTTGAAAATGTTTCAAGGTCCATTGATATACTACCCATAAGTGATCCTAATCTAAGATTTGAGCTAAGAAGAACTTCAAGCAATACTAATTCAGCTGTAGTTGTAACTAACCCTGCAAATGGAGAACATATCAGCACAATAATGACAAATTCAACTGATACATTTGAAATGCCTTCAAATTCCATCTTACAAGAACACAACTCAGATGCAGGAGCTCAAATGTAGGAGAGAGTGTATTAGGACCTGGTATTTGAATGAAATACCGAATGATTAACGTGTAGACCAAACCAAATAGTGCAGAATCCTATTTGATTGGCGATCCAATTAGTGAGAACGCACGTAGAATCAATAAAGTATTGAATCAAATGTTAAGAATCGATTAGGAATCGATCTACAGCATTCTATGAACTTGGAGTATCAACTTGGAGGCTTCTAGAGGGCTAGGGTACGTCTGGAGTCGAAATAGAATGAATGCTCTCGTTTTTCCATGAATTGGGTTGTATTTATAGGTTAGTATTGATCATTCGTGCGACTGAACCATTAGTATGGTTCAGTCGTGCGATTGAACCATGCGGTTGATTCATCCGCACGACTGAGTGTGCAGTCGTGCGACTGAGCCAATCTTATGTTACAATCATACGACTGATCCAGTCTCCTGGTTCAGTCGTGCGACTGAGTCATTCGTATGAAGTTATTCATGCGTATGGTCCATTCGCATGGGCCATTCGCATGAGAACTTCATTTTGTTAAGTTTGAATGTATTAATTAATATAACATTATGTGTAACAATTCAAACAACCACAAACCTAATTAACCAATTCAACATCGACTCATTAATGAAATATTAAACATTATAAATAACAAACAAATAATATCATTTCATTAATCATTCCAAACATTACCTCAGAATCAGACAAACAAAATCTATTACATTCATATCATGATCTAGGGACATACATGTATCAACAAACTCCCCTGGACCTAGATCTCTCTAATGTCTTGTTTTCTTCATTACCTCCTCATACTTCTTGTACTTATCCTCTTTTGTGACTCCTGCATGAATCTCAAATGCAAAACAAAGTCTTATGACATTCTGGAACTAGAGGGCTTGTACTATATCCTGCGTATCATAGAACAGTGGCCACTTGTATAGAGTGTAGACATCATTAGTTGACAAGTTGGTAAGCCACATTGGGTCAAATACCCTGATAGTATCCATTTGGCCCTCTTTGTTTAGGACTGTGACCGCCTCTCCTGTCCTCCAATCGTAGTACCACCACTTAAAGTGTGAAGTGAAGTCCTATGGCATTTCCCTGAGTGGGATTCTTGACATCGTGCACGGAGGACTCCACTTCAACACTATCTTTGGCTTTCTAGTAATGGCATCAACTTCAGACCTTCTCATGTACCTTGTAGGTTGTTGGGGTCTGAAGTTAACCCACCTGGTGTGGTACTCCTTCCTTAGGGCAGCCTCAAACCAGCCTGACATCTTTCTCGGGTCAGCATACAATAGCTTCAGTTTGGCCAGCTGGTTGAGCTCAAAACCTGGTAGAGTCTTTACATCATGTGGAAATCTAAAGTACTCTATGCCATTCTCCCTCTTAACTGCATAGACGTTAAGGTCCTCAAAATATGCCCATGCTATAATCCTGCCTGACACATTATGATGTTTCTTGACTCTGTAGAGTTTGGTGTAGGCGTCCTGTTTAGATGCATGGTGTTGGGCTCTAACTTCTTCAAAACAGGCAGCCTACTCAGCCTTTCGGATATCAACATCATCATTTGAGGCTTGTGTCGTTCCCTCTGTCTTCTCTGAATCCTGCTCCATTTTGTCTAACACCTCAACGTATCACTAACAAGGGATTCACCCAGATTGGGGACCACATTTCCCTCATTGTTAGCATACTGAGGGCAGTGCTCTACAGTGATATCTTCTATCTCTATTTCATCAACGTCGTTATGCTCTTCGTCACTTGTCGAGTCGCACGTTGGAGCATCCTTCACAATCTCATCAGGATTTAACTTGAAGATCTCAGCTAATTGCTCGTCAGTAAGATTATGAATGATTTCTCCTTCCTCAGGAGTATACATAACCGATCTCCTGACAATACCCTGCAGATCAAGAATCAACGTCAGTTGAGTCTTGACCTGTTGGAGGGGAGCAATATCGTATTTATCTCTTTGGAAATCAGGATCTGCTTGATTTAAAACATTCAACACAGCAAACATTAGTTAATAATCAAGATAGAAATACATTAATCTTAATATAAACATCAAATACATAAGTTTAATACATGATTCAAGTACAAAAGCTATCAAATACATGATCATCTAATCATTACTTTTATCTCGAATCACTGGATCAGTAGTAGGTGAGGCAGAAGAGGAAGCTCGTTGGTCTTGATTTCTTTTTGATCTTCTATCTTGACCCTAAGCTAAGGCAGATGTTGTTGGACCAAAAAAACCAATGAGCCTGATCAGAAAAACCTCCAAGTCTCACAGATATTGCAACTACTAAAGAAGATCATAACAGCTGAAGACATCAGCTCATTACAAGGTGTGAAGACAAAGTCTAAAGACAAGATCTAAAGACTTCTACTGAAGACAAAGTCTGAAAGCAAAGACTGAAGACAAAGTCTAAAAGAAAAGTACTGAAGACAAAGTCTGAAAGAAAAGTACTGAAGACAAAGTCTGAAAGAAAAGTACTGAAGACAAGTCTGAAAGAAAAGTACTGAAGACAAAGTCTGAAAGAAAAGTACTGAAGATAAAGTCTGAAAGAAAAGTACTAAAGACAAAGTCTGAAGCTATCAGCTGAAGACAAAGTCTGAAAGTAAAAGTCTAAAGACCAAAGACTGAAGAAAAAGACTGAAGACAAAGACTGAAGACGAAAGTGATCAGTAGTTGTCAAAACAGCTGAAGTTATCAACTTGTAATTTACTTTCAGTAGTTATAGTTTCAGTAGTTATAGTTTAGTAGTTTTATGTTTTTGTACTTAGCATTCTCTGAGATGTAATCTGTTGGACCAAAAGAACCAATGAGCCAGATCAGAAAAACCTTTAAGTCCCACAAGACATCACAATAACTGCTCAAGACTTGATCAGTTGTTTAACAAAGTCTGAAGATCAACAACTGAAGACTAAAGTACTGAAGACTTCAACAGCTGAAGACTAAATACTGAAGACTTCAATAGCTGAAGACCAAAGTCTGAAGATCAACAGCTGAAGACTAAAGTACTAAAGACTTCAACAGCTGAAGACCAAAGTCTGAAGATCAACAGCTGAAGACTAAAGTACCGAAGACTTCAACAGCTGAAGACCAAAGTCTGAAGATCAACAGCTGAAGACTAAAGTACTGAAGACTTCAACAGCTGAAGACCAAAGTCTGAAGATCAATAGCTGAAGACTAAAGTACTGAAGACTTCAACAGCTGAAGACCAAAGTCTGAAGATCAACAGCTGAAGACTAAAGTACTGAAGACTTCAACAGCTGAAGACCAAAGTCTGAATATCAACAGCTGAAGACTAAAGTACTGAAGACTTCAACAGCTGAAGACCAAAGTTTGAAGATCAATAGCTGAAGACTAAAGTACTGAAGATCAACAGCTGAAGTACAAAGACTGAAGACATCAGCTGAAGACATCAGCTGATGACAACAACCGAAGTTCAAGAAGTCCATGTACTGAAGCCTTCAGAGTTTGTCACAACAGCTGAAGAAGCATTCTTCAGTTGTTGTGATGGTTTCCTTTCAGTAGTTTCTTTTCTATTTCAGTACTTGTAAAACGACTGAAGGGCATGTTCTTCAGTCATTGTTGTTTCAGTAGTTTCTTTTCAGTAGTTGTAGTGATAGTTAACACTTGGTATTTTTGTAAGAAGATGTCAGCTGTTTGACATTTTTAGTAGTTGTGTTAACTTTCAGTAGTTAAATAACAGTTAGATGTCACTGTCAACTGACATCAGCTGACGTTAGCTTCCTTATAAAAGGAAAGATGACCTATTGTAATGGTGCGCGTGAAGCCAGCCGAAGCGTGTATTGAATGAATATATTCCTTTTGCCAGAAATTCTCTCTCTATAACAAACACTGTTTCATTGATAAATTTCGTGTGTTCTTATTTAAATTGTTAATTCGTGAGCTCATTCTGCTGCAAATCCAATCTAATTGATCAAACCAGATGCTGAGATCCTAACAAATGGTATCAGAGCAGGTTATCATTCATCGATTTAACAATTGATCATTGAAACTGTTCTTTTACTATCTACGTTTGATCGAATTAGCAATTTTGCAAGAATCGGTTATAGAGATTGAATTTCTGTTGCTTCTGGCCATTTTGTTTGAGGTTCTAAGTGGTTTTGAGCTAGATTTACTTTGTTTACCTTGAATTTGTCTGAATTCTGAATATGACTACTCCTTCTAATGATCCTCACAATACTGGTTCCTCAACCAAGCCTTCGATGCTGTTAGGACTGAGTAAACATATGGCAACGAAGAATGCTCCATCACATGTCTGTTAACAGTTCAGGTTGTTGGACATCTGTGGTACATGGTCCACATAAGCCTATGGTGAACAATCCAGAAACCAACCAAATGGTTCCGAAGAAGAAGGAACAATACTCTGATGTGGATCGTAAACTGTTTGAGATTGATGCTAAAGCTCATGGAATTCTGGCCATGGCACTACCTAATGAAATCTATTCTGGGCTTATGCATCATGAAACTGTTCATGACCTCTGGAAGGCAGTGAAAGAACAATTTGGTGGTACTGATGAGGTCTTAGCAAAAAATAGGGAAATACTTGCCCAACAATATGAGACATTTGCTCATAGGAAGGGTGAGACTCTGACTCAATAGTTTGAGTGTTTTTCATGTTTGATCTCTAAGCTGAAAATGGTCAAACATGAATACACTAATAGCCAAATGACCACAGATTCTTCAGATCACTACCTGAGAGATGGGATACATGTACAATTGTCCTATGCTCTAATGCAAATCTGGATAGCCTATCTCTCACCCAACTTCATGGGAAACTGCTTACATTTGAAAGAGAGATAGAGCAGAAAAGGAAACTGACATCATGAGGAAAGCTCACTGAAGACTTTGTACCAGGGAACACTACCTTGGTCGGTCATGAGTCAGAATATGCTACATCAGAAAGTAATTATGATATGCATATAGATTTCTCTTCAAACAGTTCTGATCATGCATTTGTGAGTGTTGATAGTCAGTCAGGCTGTAATAGCGACAATTTGTGCTTCATTATGGATGATTTGAAGGGTATAGCTGATGATGACTTAGAAGAGATGGATATTCTGAGCCAAATGGCCTTGATTAATATCAAATCTCAGAAGTTCTACAAGAGAACTGGTAGGAAATTCCCTGGACTCTCTGGCAAAACCAAAGTTGGTTTTGACAAGAGTAAGTTAAGGTGTCACAAATGCCACAGGCTTGGACACTTTGCAAGAGAGTGTAGATCATCTAGATCTAACTCCTCTGCACCCTTTGTGACTTTTCCAAGTAATATTCAACAAAACAGAGGGCAACATCCTGCTAGTTCTGGTCATCAATCACAACCTCTATCTCCTGCATATTTTGTCCCTCAAGGTCAATGCCATATCCATATCCCTGCTATTACATGCCACAAACCAGTCAAGTTCAAGTACCCATTGCTCAACAACCACCTACTCTTCCTGAGCCTCAACCTTCCCAATCTCATCAACAATGTCAACCACAACAACACAGCTTTTTCACCCCAAGAGTTGTTGACTGGAGCAGTTTACCAGATGATATGTCTAGTCATGAACAACTGTTTTCTGGTGCTGGTCAACATGGTGGTGACAATCCTTTTCGAAACCTTGCTCTTATGGCCCTGGAGTCTACTGATACCTCATCCTCTAATGCCTCCACACCACAGGTATCACAGGTATCCTCTGAGGCCAAAGCCAAGCTATGTTCTGAAACATGCATAGCCACATTTGCATCTATTAGAGAAGCAAATATAGCTTTAATTAACAAGAACATTGAGCTAGAACAAATTATATCTAAAAGAAAAGCTGAATTTGAGTATGTGCTTAATGATAAGAATGATGAGATTTACAAACTTAAATGCCAAATCACTGATGATAAGGCTAGGAAAGAGGTAATTCTAGAAAAGTACAGAGACCTCAAAGAAACACTTGTAGCTACCCAGGTAGAGTGTGATCGATGGGTACATTCCTGCAAGGGTTTTGAAATGCTTCTCAGTAAGCAGTCTGCTTCCAATGTGAAGTTTGGCATTGGTTATAATCACACTGCTCCTCCTACAGATTTTACTCCCAGAGCAGAGGTAGAATCTGATGGAGAAAGCAATAACTAATCCTTTTCATCATGTGATCTACTATCGATACTACAACACCATCATAGGTTGGAGTCAGCATTAATTCCTCCCAAAACCTATCAGCTGATGTTGATGGTTCAAATGCTGACACTCACATGATCAAAAGGTTGATCACTCCAGGTGGTATTTCACAACGTACTGAAAGTACTAAAGAGCAAGTCATAACACCTGGAGAACAAACCCAAACTACTGCATGTACTAAAGGGAAGAAAACTACTAGTAGAAAGGGTGGGAAAACTACTGAAGAAGATATCAAGAAAGCATGTACTATAAGGAAGAAAACTGCTAGTACTGGTCGCAAACTGCTGAAGAATAAGTCTTCAGTAGTTTCATCTTCTTCAGCAGATGATCAACTTAAGATGAAGAAAAAGCCATGTGAAATATGTGGCTTATTCAATCATCTTACTCATGATAGCTGGTATAAAAAGGGCTCCAAACTCAAACACAATGAGTAAGAAGACTAGGATGACAAAGTCTATGAGAAAGAATTTGATCAGGAAGAGCAAGAGAAAAGCAAAGAAGGCTCAAGAGATCAAGGCCACCTTCAACTCTAAGCCAAAACAAGTTTTCATCTCTGTAGGATTTGAAGTGGTAAAGACTAAAGATACTAACTTGAAATCTAGTACCAGGAGTTCTAGTTAGTCTTAACTCATCCCAGTAGCAAGAAGAAGGTTGATGAGTTGTGTACCACTGTTACATAACCTGAATCATCCAGCTCCAAAGGAAGTTATCACGCTAAAGGAACTTTCACTGCATCTACAAAGATGAAGGTGGAGAAGGAAAGTGATCAAGTTCAACCTTGTTCATAAAAGAAGGCTCTTAGGAAGAAGATGCAATGTGTCATGTGTTAGAGTACCTTTCATCTTGCTAGGTCCTTACAATCCAAAAGGCACTCTTCACATGACCAAGAAAGATACTTCTAAGAGTTTCAAGAAGAAGCAAGTTTTGAAAGGAAAATCTCTTTCCTTTGGAAGCTCCAAAATGAAGAAAAAGGCAAGTGGAAAATTGTCATGGGAAGAAAATTTGGTCTCGGAATAAACGAATACTTCCGAAGCACTAAAGCCTGCTGTAGTGTTGGCAAGATCTTCCGAAGGTCCAGTTATCAAAACTTCCAAAAATAGCAAAACTTTTGAAGTATTGAAGGTCAAGTCTAAGCTTCGAAGTTTGTGTGGAAGACAAAGAAAGACCATGTGACTGAGAATTCACTATCAACATTAACAAAAGATCCTCAAAACATGACTATAGGAGCTACTACTATTGCATTGCCTTCAACTTCTTTTGATGAGCCCAAGACCAATAAGGCTTGGTTTTCAAAATGTAACTAACCATCTCTTTTGTGTAGGAACAACTAAAGACATACATAAATGTATGGATCATTGATAGTGGTTGTTCTAGGCACATGACAGGCAATAGGTCACTACTCTAAAAATTTGAAAAGATTGATGGAGGACCAGTTGCTTTTGGAGGATATGCTGGTGGTTACATTAGGTCAGAAATGGTAAGGTCAGTATTAAGAAGTTAAACTTTGTCAAGTAGCTTGGATACAATCTTTTGAGTTTATCTCAGGTTTGTGATCAGAGTCATAACATGCTCTTTACTGAGCATGAGTGCATTATTCTCAAGCCCGGGGTGGTCACTCTGATGAGCATATCCAACTAAGAGCCCCAGGGTACGGAACATGCACAAGATAGATTTGCAAGAACATCTCCCCCAAGAGAAGGTTCATGCTTTCTATCTAAAGCAAATAGTGATGAGTCTTTCCTCTGGCATAAGAGAATATGTCATGTAAAATATAAAAACATGAATAAATTAATTAAGAATTATTTGGTAACTAGAATGCCAAAGAAAGAGTTCACAAGTGATGACCACTATGTTGCATGCCTGAAAGGGAAGCAACATAAGGTATCTCACAAGACAAAGGAAAAAAAACTCCATCACTACTCCCCTACACTTGTTACATATGGATCACTTTGACCTCACCTGTGTAATGAGTCTAGAAAGGACCTCCTATTGTTTAGTGATCTTATGGCTTCATAAGATTCACTTGGGTCGTTTTTCTTACAACTAAGGGTGTGACCCCTAAGATTCTTAAGAATTTCATCTTAAAGATTGAGAATCAATCCGATCATAAATTCAATACCATAAGATATGATCAAGGAACTAAATTAAGAACCAATTCCTTGATACATTTTGTGATAAAAAGGGTATTACAAGAAAATATAGTGTTCCCATGACTCCTCAGCAAAATGGTATTCTAAGAGGAGAAACGGGACATCGATTGAAGCTGCAAGAACTATGTTGTTTGACTTTAAGCTGTCCATCACCTTCTGGGCAGAGGCAGTCAACACTTCCTGCTATGTGCAAAACAAGTTTTGATAGTTAAGACACATGATAAGACTCCTTATGAACTTTGGCACAAGAGGAAACCTTTCATTGGCTTTTCTCAAGTCATTTGGATGTCCTTGTACCATCTTGAATACCAAAGATCAAATTGCCAAGTTTGTTGAGAAATCAAATGATGGTACTTTATTGGATACTCTTCTCAAGCCAAGGCCTATAGAATGTACAATCTCATGACTAGATTAGTTGAGGAGTCAGCCAATATGACTTTCAATGAACCACATCCAGTGTAAATGGTTCTGGTCATGACTAGCTATTTGATCTTGATTTAGTTACCAACTATTTTAACAAATCTTTTGAAAATGTTTCAAGGTCCATTGATATACTGCCCATAAGTGATCCTAATCTAAGATTTGAGCTAAGAAGAACTTCAAGCAATACTAATTCAGCTGTAGTTGTAACTAACCCTGCAAATGGAGAACATATCAGCACAATAATGACAAATTCAACTGATACATTTGAAATGCCTTCAAATTCCATCTTACAAGAACACAACTCAGATGCAGGAGCTCAAATGTAGGAGAGAGTGTATTAGGACCTGGTATTTGAATGAAATACCGAATGATTAACGTGTAGACCAAACCAAATAGTGCAGAATCCTATTTGATTGGCGATCCAATTAGTGAGAACGCACGTAGAATCAATAAAGTATTGAATCAAATGTTAAGAATCGATTAGGAATCGATCTACAGCATTCTATGAACTTGGAGTATCAACTTGGAGGCTTCTAGAGGGCTAGGGTACGTCTGGAGTCGAAATAGAATGAATGCTCTCGTTTTTCCATGAATTGGGTTGTATTTATAGGTTAGTATTGATCATTCGTGCGACTGAACCATTAGTATGGTTCAGTCGTGCGATTGAACCATGCGGTTGATTCATCCGCACGACTGAGTGTGCAGTCGTGCGACTGAGCCAATCTTATGTTACAATCATACGACTGATCCAGTCTCCTGGTTCAGTCGTGCGACTGAGTCATTCGTATGAAGTTATTCATGCGTATGGTCCATTCGCATGGGCCATTCGCATGAGAACTTCATTTTGTTAAGTTTGAATGTATTAATTAATATAACATTATGTGTAACAATTCAAACAACCACAAACCTAATTAACCAATTCAACATCGACTCATTAATGAAATATTAAACATTATAAATAACAAACAAATAATATCATTTCATTAATCATTCCAAACATTACCTCAGAATCAGACAAACAAAATCTATTACATTCATATCATGATCTAGGGACATACATGTATCAACAAACTCCCCTGGACCTAGATCTCTCTAATGTCTTGTTTTCTTCATTACCTCCTCATACTTCTTGTACTTATCCTCTTTTGTGACTCCTGCATGAATCTCAAATGCAAAACAAAGTCTTATGACATTCTGGAACTAGAGGGCTTGTACTATATCCTGCGTATCATAGAACAGTGGCCACTTGTATAGAGTGTAGACATCATTAGTTGACAAGTTGGTAAGCCACATTGGGTCAAATACCCTGATAGTATCCATTTGGCCCTCTTTGTTTAGGACTGTGACCGCCTCTCCTGTCCTCCAATCGTAGTACCACCACTTAAAGTGTGAAGTGAAGTCCTATGGCATTTCCCTGAGTGGGATTCTTGACATCGTGCACGGAGGACTCCACTTCAACACTATCTTTGGCTTTCTAGTAATGGCATCAACTTCAGACCTTCTCATGTACCTTGTAGGTTGTTGGGGTCTGAAGTTAACCCACCTGGTGTGGTACTCCTTCCTTAGGGCAGCCTCAAACCAGCCTGACATCTTTCTCGGGTCAGCATACAATAGCTTCAGTTTGGCCAGCTGGTTGAGCTCAAAACCTGGTAGAGTCTTTACATCATGTGGAAATCTAAAGTACTCTATGCCATTCTCCCTCTTAACTGCATAGACGTTAAGGTCCTCAAAATATGCCCATGCTATAATCCTGCCTGACACATTATGATGTTTCTTGACTCTGTAGAGTTTGGTGTAGGCGTCCTGTTTAGATGCATGGTGTTGGGCTCTAACTTCTTCAAAACAGGCAGCCTACTCAGCCTTTCGGATATCAACATCATCATTTGAGGCTTGTGTCGTTCCCTCTGTCTTCTCTGAATCCTGCTCCATTTTGTCTAACACCTCAAACGTATCACTAACAAGGGATTCACCCAGATTGGGGACCACATTTCCCTCATTGTTAGCATACTGAGGGCAGTGCTCTACAGTGATATCTTCTATCTCTATTTCATCAACGTCGTTATGCTCTTCGTCACTTGTCGAGTCGCACGTTGGAGCATCCTTCACAATCTCATCAGGATTTAACTTGAAGATCTCAGCTAATTGCTCGTCAGTAAGATTATGAATGATTTCTCCTTCCTCAGGAGTATACATAACCGATCTCCTGACAATACCCTGCAGATCAAGAATCAACGTCAGTTGAGTCTTGACCTGTTGGAGGGGAGCAATATCGTATTTATCTCTTTGGAAATCAGGATCTGCTTGATTTAAAACATTCAACACAGCAAACATTAGTTAATAATCAAGATAGAAATACATTAATCTTAATATAAACATCAAATACATAAGTTAATACATGATTCAAGTACAAAAGCTATCAAATACATGATCATCTAATCATTACTTTTATCTCGAATCACTGGATCAGTAGTAGGTGAGGCAGAAGAGGAAGCTCGTTGGTCTTGATTTCTTTTTGATCTTCTATCTTGACCCTAAGCTAAGGCAGATGTTGTTGGACCAAAAAAACCAATGAGCCTGATCAGAAAAACCTCCAAGTCTCACAGATATTGCAACTACTAAAGAAGATCATAACAGCTGAAGACATCAGCTCATTACAAGGTGTGAAGACAAAGTCTAAAGACAAGATCTAAAGACTTCTACTGAAGACAAAGTCTGAAAGCAAAGACTGAAGACAAAGTCTGAAAGAAAAGTACTGAAGACAAAGTCTGAAAGCAAAGACTGAAGACAAAGTCTGAAAGAAAAGTACTGAAGACAAGTCTGAAAGAAAAGTACTGAAGACAAAGTCTGAAAGAAAAGTACTGAAGATAAAGTCTGAAAGAAAAGTACTAAAGACAAAGTCTGAAGCTATCAGCTGAAGACAAAGTCTGAAAGTAAAAGTCTAAAGACCAAAGACTGAAGAAAAAGACTGAAGACAAAGACTGAAGACGAAAGTGATCAGTAGTTGTCAAAACAGCTGAAGTTATCAACTTGTAATTTACTTTCAGTAGTTATAGTTTCAGTAGTTATAGTTTAGTAGTTTTATGTTTTTGTACTTAGCATTCTCTGAGATGTAATCTGTTGGACCAAAAGAACCAATGAGCCAGATCAGAAAAACCTTTAAGTCCCACAAGACATCACAATAACTGCTCAAGACTTGATCAGTTGTTAACAAAGTCTGAAGATCAACAACTGAAGACTAAAGTACTGAAGACTTCAACAGCTGAAGACTAAAATACTGAAGACTTCAATAGCTGAAGACCAAAGTCTGAAGATCAACAGCTGAAGACTAAAGTACTAAAGACTTCAACAGCTGAAGACCAAAGTCTGAAGATCAACAGCTGAAGACTAAAGTACCGAAGACTTCAACAGCTGAAGACCAAAGTCTGAAGATCAACAGCTGAAGACTAAAGTACTGAAGACTTCAACAGCTGAAGACCAAAGTCTGAAGATCAATAGCTGAAGACTAAAGTACTGAAGACTTCAACAGCTGAAGACCAAAGTCTGAAGATCAACAGCTGAAGACTAAAGTACTGAAGACTTCAACAGCTGAAGACCAAAGTCTGAATATCAACAGCTGAAGACTAAAGTACTGAAGACTTCAACAGCTGAAGACCAAAGTTTGAAGATCAATAGCTGAAGACTAAAGTACTGAAGATCAACAGCTGAAGTACAAAGACTGAAGACATCAGCTGAAGACATCAGCTGATGACAACAACCGAAGTTCAAGAAGTCCATGTACTGAAGCCTTCAGAGTTTGTCACAACAGCTGAAGAAGCATTCTTCAGTTGTTGTGATGGTTTCCTTTCAGTAGTTTTCTTTTCTATTTCAGTACTTGTAAAACGACTGAAGGGCATGTTCTTCAGTCATTGTTGTTTCAGTAGTTTCTTTTCAGTAGTTGTAGTGATAGTTAACACTTGGTATTTTTGTAAGAAGATGTCAGCTGTTTGACATTTTTAGTAGTTGTGTTAACTTTCAGTAGTAAATAACAGTTAGATGTCACTGTCAACTGACATCAGCTGACGTTAGCTTCCCTTATAAAAGGAAAGATGACCTAATTGTAATGGTGCGCGTGAAGCCAGCCGAAGCGTGTATTGAATGAATATATTCCTTTTGCCAGAAATTCTCTCTCTATAACAAACACTGTTTCATTGATAAATTTCGTGTGTTCTTATTTAAATTTGTTAATTCGTGAGCTCATTCTGCTGCAAATCCAATCTAATTGATCAAACCAGATGCTGAGATCCTAACAAATGGTATCAGAGCAGGTTAATCATTCATCGATTTAACAATTGATCATTGAAACTGTTCTTTTACTATCTACGTTTGATCGAATTAGCAATTTTGCAAGAATCGGTTATAGAGATTGAATTTCTGTTGCTTCTGGCCATTTTGTTTGAGGTTCTAAGTGGTTTTGAGCTAGATTTACTTTGTTTACCTTGAATTTGTCTGAATTCTGAATATGACTACTCCTTCTAATGATCCTCACAATACTGGTTCCTCAACCAAGCCTTCGATGCTGGTTAGGACTGAGTATAACATATGGCAACGAAGAATGCTCCATCACATGTCTGTTAACAGTTCAGGTTGTTGGACATCTGTGGTACATGGTCCACATAAGCCTATGGTGAACAATCCAGAAACCAACAAATGGTTCCGAAGAAGAAGGAACAATACTCTGATGTGGATCGTAAACTGTTTGAGATTGATGCTAAAGCTCATGGAATTCTGGCCATGGCACTACCTAATGAAATCTATTCTGGGCTTATGCATCATGAAACTGTTCATGACCTCTGGAAGGCAGTGAAAGAACAATTTGGTGGTACTGATGAGGTCTTAGCAAAAAATAGGGAAATACTTGCCCAACAATATGAGACATTTGCTCATAGGAAGGGTGAGACTCTGACTCAATAGTTTGAGTGTTTTTCATGTTTGATCTCTAAGCTGAAAATGGTCAAACATGAATACACTAATAGCCAAATGAACCACAGATTCTTCAGATCACTACCTGAGAGATGGGATACATGTACAATTGTCCTATGCTCTAATGCAAATCTGGATAGCCTATCTCTCACCCAACTTCATGGGAAACTGCTTACATTTGAAAGAGAGATAGAGCAGAAAAGGAAACTGACATCATGAGGAAAGCTCACTGAAGACTTTGTACCAGGGAACACTACCTTGGTCGGTCATGAGTCAGAATATGCTACATCAGAAAGTAATTATGATATGCATATAGATTTCTCTTCAAACAGTTCTGATCATGCATTTGTGAGTGTTGATAGTCAGTCAGGCTGTAATAGCGACAATTTGTGCTTCATTATGGATGATTTGAAGGGTATAGCTGATGATGACTTAGAAGAGATGGATATTCTGAGCCAAATGGCCTTGATTAATATCAAATCTCAGAAGTTCTACAAGAGAACTGGTAGGAAATTCCCTGGACTCTCTGGCAAAACCAAAGTTGGTTTTGACAAGAGTAAGTTAAGGTGTCACAAATGCCACAGGCTTGGACACTTTGCAAGAGAGTGTAGATCATCTAGATCTAACTCCTCTGCACCCTTTGTGACTTTTCCAAGTAATATTCAACAAAACAGAGGGCAACATCCTGCTAGTTCTGGTCATCAATCACAACCTCTATCTCCTGCATATTTTGTCCCTCAAGGTCAAATGCCATATCCATATCCCTGCTATTACATGCCACAAACCAGTCAAGTTCAAGTACCCATTGCTCAACAACCACCTACTCTTCCTGAGCCTCAACCTTCCCAATCTCATCAACAATGTCAACCACAACAACACAGCTTTTTCACCCCAAGAGTTGTTGACTGGAGCAGTTTACCAGATGATATGTCTAGTCATGAACAACTGTTTTCTGGTGCTGGTCAACATGGTGGTGACAATCCTTTTCGAAACCTTGCTCTTATGGCCCTGGAGTCTACTGATACCTCATCCTCTAATGCCTCCACACCACAGGTATCACAGGTATCCTCTGAGGCCAAAGCCAAGCTATGTTCTGAAACATGCATAGCCACATTTGCATCTATTAGAGAAGCAAATATAGCTTTAATTAACAAGAACATTGAGCTAGAACAAATTATATCTAAAAGAAAAGCTGAATTTGAGTATGTGCTTAATGATAAGAATGATGAGATTTACAAACTTAAATGCCAAATCACTGATGATAAGGCTAGGAAAGAGGTAATTCTAGAAAAGTACAGAGACCTCAAAGAAACACTTGTAGCTACCCAGGTAGAGTGTGATCGATGGGTACATTCCTGCAAGGGTTTTGAAATGCTTCTCAGTAAGCAGTCTGCTTCCAATGTGAAGTTTGGCATTGGTTATAATCACACTGCTCCTCCTACAGATTTTACTCCCAGAGCAGAGGTAGAATCTGATGGAGAAAGCAATAACTAATCCTTTTCATCATGTGATCTACTATCTGATACAACACCATCATAGGTTGGAGTCAGCATTAATTCCTCCCAAAACCTATCAGCTGATGTTGATGGTTCAAATGCTGACACTCACATGATCAAAAGGTTGATCACTCCAGGTGGTATTTCACAACGTACTGAAAGTACTAAAGAGCAAGTCATAACACCTGGAGAACAAACCCAAACTACTGCATGTACTAAAGGGAAGAAAACTACTAGTAGAAAGGGTGGGAAAACTACTGAAGAAGATATCAAGAAAGCATGTACTATAAGGAAGAAAACTGCTAGTACTGGTCGCAAACTGCTGAAGAATAAGTCTTCAGTAGTTTCATCTTCTTCAGCAGATGATCAACTTAAGATGAAGAAAAAGCCATGTGAAATATGTGGCTTATTCAATCATCTTACTCATGATAGCTGGTATAAAAAGGCTCCAAACTCAAACACAATGAGTAAGAAGACTAGGATGACAAAGTCTATGAGAAAGAATTTGATCAGGAAGAGCAAGAGAAAAGCAAAGAAGGCTCAAGAGATCAAGGCCACCTTCAACTCTAAGCCAAAACAAGTTTTCATCTCTGTAGGATTTGAAGTGGTAAAGACTAAAGATACTAACTTGAAATCTAGTACCAGGAGTTCTAGTTTAGTCTTAACTCATCCCAGTAGCAAGAAGAAGGTTGATGAGTTGTGTACCACTGTTACATAACCTGAATCATCCAGCTCCAAAGGAAGTTATCACGCTAAAGGAACTTTCACTGCATCTACAAAGATGAAGGTGGAGAAGGAAAGTGATCAAGTTCAACCTTGTTCATAAAAGAAGGCTCTTAGGAAGAAGATGCAATGTGTCATGTGTTAGAGTACCTTTCATCTTGCTAGGTCCTTACAATCCAAAAGGCACTCTTCACATGACCAAGAAAGATACTTCTAAGAGTTTCAAGAAGAAGCAAGTTTTGAAAGGAAAATCTCTTTCCTTTGGAAGCTCCAAAATGAAGAAAAAGGCAAGTGGAAAATTGTCATGGGAAGAAATTTGGTCTCGGAATAAACGAATACTTCCGAAGCACTAAAGCCTGCTGTAGTGTTGGCAAGATCTTCCGAAGGTCCAGTTATCAAAACTTCCAAAAATAGCAAAACTTTTGAAGTATTGAAGGTCAAGTCTAAGCTTCGAAGTTTGTGTGGAAGACAAAGAAAGACCATGTGACTGAGAATTCACTATCAACATTAACAAAAGATCCTCAAAACATGACTATAGGAGCTACTACTATTGCATTGCCTTCAACTTCTTTTGATGAGCCCAAGACCAATAAGGCTTGGTTTTCAAAATGTAACTAACCATCTCTTTTGTGTAGGAACAACTAAAGACATACATAAATGTATGGATCATTGATAGTGGTTGTTCTAGGCACATGACAGGCAATAGGTCACTACTCTAAAAATTTGAAAAGATTGATGGAGGACCAGTTGCTTTTGGAGGATATGCTGGTGGTTACATTAGGTCAGAAATGGTAAGGTCAGTATTAAGAAGTTAAACTTTGTCAAGTAGCTTGGATACAATCTTTTGAGTTTATCTCAGGTTTGTGATCAGAGTCATAACATGCTCTTTACTGAGCATGAGTGCATTATTCTCAAGCCCGGGGTGGTCACTCTGATGAGCATATCCAACTAAGAGCCCCAGGGTACGGAACATGCACAAGATAGATTTGCAAGAAACATCTCCCCCAAGAGAAGGTTCATGCTTTCTATCTAAAGCAAATAGTGATGAGTCTTTCCTCTGGCATAAGAGAATATGTCATGTAAAATATAAAAACATGAATAAATTAATTAAGAATTATTTGGTAACTAGAATGCCAAAGAAAGAGTTCACAAGTGATGACCACTATGTTGCATGCCTGAAAGGGAAGCAACATAAGGTATCTCACAAGACAAAGGAAAAAAAACTCCATCACTACTCCCCTACACTTGTTACATATGGATCACTTTGACCTCACCTGTGTAATGAGTCTAGAAAGGACCTCCTATTGTTTAGTGATCTTAGATGGCTTCATAAGATTCACTTGGGTCGTTTTTCTTACAACTAAGGGTGTGACCCCTAAGATTCTTAAGAATTTCATCTTAAAGATTGAGAATCAATCCGATCATAAATTCAATACCATAAGATATGATCAAGGAACTAAATTTAAGAACCAATTCCTTGATACATTTTGTGATAAAAAGGGTATTACAAGAAAATATAGTGTTCCCATGACTCCTCAGCAAAATGGTATTCTAAGAGGAGAAACGGGACATCGATTGAAGCTGCAAGAACTATGTTGTTTGACTTTAAGCTGTCCATCACCTTCTGGGCAGAGGCAGTCAACACTTCCTGCTATGTGCAAAACAAAGTTTTGATAGTTAAGACACATGATAAGACTCCTTATGAACTTTGGCACAAGAGGAAACCTTTCATTGGCTTTTCTCAAGTCATTTGGATGTCCTTGTACCATCTTGAATACCAAAGATCAAATTGCCAAGTTTGTTGAGAAATCAAATGATGGTACTTTATTGGATACTCTTCTCAAGCCAAGGCCTATAGAATGTACAATCTCATGACTAGATTAGTTGAGGAGTCAGCCAATATGACTTTCAATGAACCACATCCAGTGTAAATGGTTCTGGTCATGACTAGCTATTTGATCTTGATTTAGTTACCAACTATTTTAACAAATCTTTTGAAAATGTTTCAAGGTCCATTGATATACTGCCCATAAGTGATCCTAATCTAAGATTTGAGCTAAGAAGAACTTCAAGCAATACTAATTCAGCTGTAGTTGTAACTAACCCTGCAAATGGAGAACATATCAGCACAATAATGACAAATTCAACTGATACATTTGAAATGCCTTCAAATTCCATCTTACAAGAACACAACTCAGATGCAGGAGCTCAAATGTAGGAGAGAGTGTATTAGGACCTGGTATTGAATGAAATACCGAATGATTAACGTGTAGACCAAACCAAATAGTGCAGAATCCTATTTGATTGGCGATCCAATTAGTGAGAACGCACGTAGAATCAATAAAGTATTGAATCAAATGTTAAGAATCGATTAGGAATCGATCTACAGCATTCTATGAACTTGGAGTATCAACTTGGAGGCTTCTAGAGGGCTAGGGTACGTCTGGAGTCGAAATAGAATGAATGCTCTCGTTTTTCCATGAATTGGGTTGTATTTATAGGTTAGTATTGATCATTCATGCGACTGAACCATTAGTATGGTTCAGTCGTGCGATTGAACCATGCGGTTGATTCATCCGCACGACTGAGTGTGCAGTCGTGCGACTGAGCCAATCTTATGTTACAATCATACGACTGATCCAGTCTCCTGGTTCAGTCGTGCGACTGAGTCATTCGTATGAAGTTATTCATGCGTATGGTCCATTCGCATGGGCCATTCGCATGAGAACTTCATTTTGTTAAGTTTGAATGTATTAATTAATATAACATTATGTGTAACAATTCAAACAACCACAAACCTAATTAACCAATTCAACATCGACTCATTAATGAAATATTAAACATTATAAATAACAAACAAATATATCATTTCATTAATCATTCCAAACATTACCTCAGAATCAGACAAACAAGATCTATTACATTCATATCATGATCTAGGGACATACATGTATCAACAAACTCCCCTGGACCTAGATCTCTCTAATGTCTTGTTTTCTTCATTACCTCCTCATACTTCTTGTACTTATCCTCTTTTGTGACTCCTGCATGAATCTCAAATGCAAAACAAAGTCTTATGACATTCTGGAACTAGAGGGCTTGTACTATATCCTGTGTATCATAGAACAGTGGCCACTTGTATAGAGTGTAGACATCATTAGTTGACAAGTTGGTAAGCCACATTGGGTCAAATACCCTGATAGTATCCATTTGGCCCTCTTTGTTTAGGACTATGACCGCCTCTCCTGTCCTCCAATCGTAGTACCACCACTTAAAGTGTGAAGTGAAGTCCTATGGCATTTCCCTGAGTGGGATTCTTGACATCGTGCACGGAGGACTCCACTTCAACACTATCTTTGGCTTTCTAGTAATGGCATCAACTTCAGACCTTCTCATGTACCTTGTAGGTTGTTGGGGTCTGAAGTTAACCCACCTGGTGTGGTACTCCTTCCTTAGGGCAGCCTCAAACCAGCCTGACATCTTTCTCGGGTCAGCATACAATAGCTTCAGTTTGGCCAGCTGGTTGAGCTCAAAACCTGGTAGAGTCTTTACATCATGTGGAAATCTAAAGTACTCTATGCCATTCTCCCTCTTAACTGCATAGACGTTAAGGTCCTCAAAATATGCCCATGCTATAATCCTGCCTGACACATTATGATGTTTCTTGACTCTGTAGAGTTTGGTGTAGGCGTCCTGTTTAGATGCATGGTGTTGGGCTCTAACTTCTTCAAAACAGGCAGCCTACTCAGCCTTTCGGATATCAACATCATCATTTGAGGCTTGTGTCGTTCCCTCTGTCTTCTCTGAATCCTGCTCCATTTTGTCTAACACCTCAAACGTATCACTAACAAGGGATTCACCTAGATTGGGGACCACATTTCCCTCATTGTTAGCATACTGAGGGCAGTGCTCTACAGTGATATCTTCTATCTCTATTTCATCAACGTCGCTAAGCTCTTCGTCACTTGTCGAGTCGCACGTTGGAGCATCCTTCACAATCTCATCAGGATTTAACTTGAAGATCTCAGCTAATTGCTCGTCAGTAAGATTATGAATGATTTCTCCTTCCTCAGGAGTATACATAACCGATCTCCTGACAATACCCTGCAGATCAAGAATCAACGTCAGTTGAGTCTTGACCTGTTGGAGGGGAGCAATATCGTATTTATCTCTTTGGAAATCAGGATCTGCTTGATTTAAAACATTCAACACAGCAAACATTAGTTAATAATCAAGATAGAAATACATTAATCTTAATATAAACATCAAATACATAAGTTTAATACATGATTCAAGTACAAAAGCTATCAAATACATGATCATCTAATCATTACTTTTATCTCGAATCACTGGATCAGTAGTAGGTGAGGCAGAAGAGGAAGCTCGTTGGTCTTGATTTCTTTTTGATCTTCTATCTTGACCCTAAGCTAAGGCAGATGTTGTTGGACGAAAAAAACCAATGAGCCTGATCAGAAAAACCTCCAAGTCTCACAGATATTGCAACTACTAAAGAAGATCATAACAGCTGAAGACATCAGCTGATTACAAGGTCTGAAGACAAAGTCTAAAGACAAGATCTAAAGACTTCTACTGAAGACAAAGTCTGAAAGCAAAGACTGAAGACAAAGTCTGAAAGAAAAGTACTGAAGACAAAGTCTGAAAGAAAAGTACTGAAGACAAAGTCTGAAAGAAAAGTACTGAAGACAAGTCTGAAAGAAAAGTACTGAAGACAAAGTCTGAAAGAAAAGTACTGAAGATAAAGTCTGAAAGAAAAGTACTAAAGACAAAGTCTGAAGCTATCAGCTGAAGACAAAGTCTGAAAGTAAAAGTCTAAAGACCAAAGACTGAAGAAAAAGACTGAAGACAAAGACTGAAGACGAAAGTGATCAGTAGTTGTCAAAACAGCTGAAGTTATCAACTTGTAATTTACTTTCAGTAGTTATAGTTTCAGTAGTTGTAGTTTAGTAGTTTTATGTTTTTGTACTTAGCATTCTCTGAGATGTAATCTGTTGGACCAAAAGAACCAATGAGCCAGATCAGAAAAACCTTTAAGTCCCACAAGACATCACAATAACTGCTCAAGACTTGATCAGTTGTTTGACAAAGTCTGAAGATCAACAACTGAAGACTAAAGTACTGAAGACTTCAACAGCTGAAGACTAAAATACTGAAGACTTCAATAGCTGAAGACCAAAGTCTGAAGATCACAGCTGAAGACTAAAGTACTAAAGACTTCAACAGCTGAAGACCAAAGTCTGAAGATCAACAGCTGAAGACTAAAGTACCGAAGACTTCAACAGCTGAAGACCAAAGTCTGAAGATCAACAGCTGAAGACTAAAGTACTGAAGACTTCAACAGCTGAAGACCAAAGTCTGAAGATCAATAGCTGAAGACTAAAGTACTGAAGACTTCAACAGCTGAAGACCAAAGTCTGAAGATCAACAGCTGAAGACTAAAGTACTGAAGACTTCAACAGCTGAAGACCAAAGTCTGAATATCAACAGCTGAAGACTAAAGTACTGAAGACTTCAACAGCTGAAGACCAAAGTTTGAAGATCAATAGCTGAAGACTAAAGTACTGAAGATCAACAGCTGAAGTACAAAGACTGAAGACATCAGCTGAAGACATCAGCTGATGACAACAACCGAAGTTCAAGAAGTCCATGTACTGAAGCCTTCAGAGTTTGTCACAACAGCTGAAGAAGCATTCTTCAGTTGTTGTGATGGTTTCCTTTCAGTAGTTTCTTTTCTATTTCAGTACTTGTAAAACGACTGAAGGGCATGTTCTTCAGTCATTGTTGTTTCAGTAGTTTCTTTTCAGTAGTTGTAGTGATAGTTAACACTTGGTATTTTTGTAAGAAGATGTCAGCTGTTTGACATTTTTAGTAGTTGTGTTAACTTACAGTAGTTAAATAACAGTTAGATGTCACTGTCAACTGACATCAGCTGACGTTAGCTTCCCTTATAAAAGGAAAGATGACCTAATTGTAATGGTGCGCCTGAAGCCAGCCGAAGCGTGTATTGAATGAATATATTCCTTTTGCCAGAAATTCTCTCTCTATAACAAACACTGTTTCATTGATAAATTTCGTGTGTTCTTATTTAAATTTGTTAATTCGTGAGCTCATTCTGCTGCAAATCCAATCTAATTGATCAAACCAGATGCTGAGATCCTAACAAATGGTATCAGAGCAGGTTAATCATTCATCGATTTAACAATTGATCATTGAAACTGTTCTTTTACTATCTACGTTTGATCGAATTAGCAATTTTGCAAGAATCGGTTATAGAGATTGAGTTTCTGTTGCTTCTGGCCATTTTGTTTGAGGTTCTAAGTGGTTTTGAGCTAGATTTACTTTGTTTACCTTGAATTTGTCTGAATTCTGAATATGACTACTCCTTCTAATGATCCTCACAATACTGGTTCCTCAACCAAGCCTCCGATGCTGGTTAGGACTGAGTATAACATATGGCAACGAAGAATGCTCCATCACATGTCTGTTAACAGTTTAGGTTGTTGGACATCTGTGGTACATGGTCCACATAAGCCTATGGTGAACAATCCAGAAACCAACCAAATGGTTCCGAAGAAGAAGGAACAATACTCTGATGTGGATCGTAAACTGTTTGAGATTGATGCTAAAGCTCATGGAATTCTGGCCATGGCACTACCTAATGAAATCTATTCTGGGCTTATGCATCATGAAACTGTTCATGACCTCTGGAAGGCAGTGAAAGAACAATTTGGTGGTACTGATGAGGTCTTAGCAAACAATAGGGAAATACTTGCCCAACAATATGAGACATTTGCTCATAGGAAGGGTGAGACTCTGACTCAATAGTTTGAGTGTTTTTCATGTTTGATCTCTAAGCTGAAAATGGTCAAACATGAATACACTAATAGCCAAATGAACCACAGATTCTTCAGATCACTGCCTGAGAGATGGGATACATATACAATTGTCCTATGCTCTAATGCAAATCTGGATAGCCTATCTCTCACCCAACTTCATGGGAAACTGCTTACATTTGAAAGAGAGATAGAGCAGAAAAGGAAACTGGCATCATGAGGAAAGCTCACTGAAGACTTTGTACCAGGGAACACTACCTTGGTCGGTCATGAGTCAGAATATGCTGCATCAGAAAGTAATTATGATGCATATAGATTTCTCTTCAAACAGTTCTGATCATGCATTTGTGAGTGTTGATAGTCAGTCAGGCTGTAATAGTGACAATTTGTGCTTCATTATGGATGATTTGAAGGGTATAGCTGATGATGACTTAGAAGAGATGGATATTCTGAGCCAAATGGCCTTGATTAATATCAAATCTCAGAAGTTCTACAAGAGAACTGGTAGGAAATTCCCTGGACTCTCTGGCAAAACCAAAGTTGGTTTTGACAAGAGTAAGTTAAGGTGTCACAAATGCCACAGGCTTGGACACTTTGCAAGAGAGTGTAGATCATCTAGATCTAACTCCTCTGCACCCTTTGTGACTTTTCCAAGTAATATTCAACAAAACAGAGGGCAACATCCTGCTAGTTCTGGTCATCAATCACAACCTCTATCTCCTGCATATTTTGTCCCTCAGGGTCAAATGCCATATCCATATCCCTGCTATTACATGCCACAAACCAGTCAAGTTCAAGTACCCATTGCTCAACAACCACCTACTCTTCCTGAGCCTCAACCTTCCCAATCTCATCAACAATGTCAACCACAACAACACAGCTTTTTCACCCCAAGAGTTGTTGACTGGAGCAGTTTACCAGATGATATGTCTAGTCATGAACAACTGTTTTCTGGTGCTGGTCAACATGGTGGTGACAATCCTTTTCGAAACCTTGCTCTTATGGCCCTGGAGTCTACTGATACCTCATCCTCTAATGCCTCCACACCACAGGTATCACAGGTATCCTCTGAGGCCAAAGCCAAGCTATGTTCTGAAACATGCATAGCCACATTTGCATCTATTAGAGAAGCAAATATAGCTTTAATTAACAAGAACATTGAGCTAGAACAATTATATCTAAAAGAAAAGCTGAATTTGAGTATGTGCTTAATGATAAGAATGATGAGATTTACAAACTTAAATGCCAATCAATGATGATAAGGCTAGGAAAGAGGTAATTCTAGAAAAGTACAGAGACCTCAAAGAAACACTTGTAGCTACCCAGGTAGAGTGTGATCGATGGGTACATTCCTGCAAGGGTTTTGAAATGCTTCTCAGTAAGCAGTCTGCTTCCAATGTGAAGTTTGGCATTGGTTATAATCACACTGCTCCTCCTACAGATTTTACTCCCAGAGCAGAGGTAGAATCTGATGGAGAAAGCAATAACTAATCCTTTTCATCATGTGATCTACTATCTGATACAACACCATCATAGGTTGGAGTCAGCATTAATTCCTCCCAAAACCTATCAGCTGATGTTGATGGTTCAAATGCTGACACTCACATGATCAAAAGGTTGATCACTCCAGGTGGTATTTCACAACGTACTGAAAGTACTAAAGAGCAAGTCATAACACCTGGAGAACAAACCCAAACTACTGCATGTACTAAAGGGAAGAAAACTACTAGTAGAAAGGGTGGGAAAACTACTGAAGAAGATATCAAGAAAGCATGTACTATAAGGAAGAAAACTGCTAGTACTGGTCGCAAACTGCTGAAGAATAAGTCTTCAGTAGTTTCATCTTCTTCAGCAGATGATCAACTTAAGATGAAGAAAAAGCCATGTGAAATATGTGGCTTATTCAATCATCTTACTCATGATTGCTGGTATAAAAAGGGCTCCAAACTCAAACACAATGAGAACATTAAAAAGAAAATGGATAAAATGAAAACTGAGTTTGAAACCAAGTTTGTACCAGCAACATCAAAACCTGTAACCCCAAAATCCAAAAAGAAATCCAAAAAGGAAGGGGTTAATTAGGCAACAGCTGAGGTTGCTCAAAGGGAGATGGTACAACACAGGAATCCATCAATCTCACGCACTAATGTGTCTGATGAGCTGAAGGCTTTATCACAGAATCAGACACAACTTGTTATGATGGTTCAACATCTATTGGGGAGAGTCAACCAATTAGATGCTCCTGTGCTGAAACCACAGAGAAGAAAATCCATGCCAAAGGATTCTTCTTCTTCACCATCTCCATCCCCTCAGGCTATTCTTCATAACAAATCTGTTAGTTTACCATCTGCTGATGTGAACAAACCCAAAACCAAAAAGGTTTGGGTCTCAAAAACTAACTAATTTATTATGATTGTAGGGTTTTTCAGCCTGCCACAGTAGCATCTGGTATGTAGACAGTGGAGGATCTATGCATATGACAGGGAACAACTCTCTTCTTCATGATTACTCTCAAGGAAAGAAGGGGTTTGTTTCTTTTGGCAATGATGCTAAGGGTTACATCATTGGCAAAGGCTTTGTCTCCAATGGGGAAATAAGGTTTGATGATGTTAACCATGTGGAGAATCTCAAGTACAATCTCTTGAGTGTCAGTCAAATGTGTGATAAAGGCCATGTTGCTCTTTTCACCAGTCAGAACTGCAGGATTCTGTCATCCAAAGTTTTGAGTTTGATTGATAAGGTGTTGGGTGATCACACTCTCCTAAGGGCCAACAGGGCAGGAAGAGTGTATGCCTTAGATCTTTCCAAGAAAATAGATCTCAAAGGCCATCCTTGCCTATTTTCCAAGGCTTCTCCTCAAGAATCTATTCTATGACATAGAAGGCTGGGTCATGTGAATCTTAAAAACTTGAATCAGCTGATACATCATGGTTTAGTAAGGGGATTGCCTATGAAGGAGTTCAGATGTGAAGACAACTGCACTGCTTGTTTGAAAGGAAGACAACACAAAGTCTCATTCCCTCCTATTGAAGAACCTAAGTCCATTGCATGCTTGTAATTACTACACATGGATATCTTTGGTCCTCTGAGAGTAATGAGTATGGCAAAGAAGAAATACTGTCTGGTAATAGTGGATGATTACTCTAGATTTGTATGGACTTTCTTCTTGCATTCAAAGGATGAGGCTGCTCAGACGATTATAAACTTTGTGTTGTATGTTGAGAAACAGTATTCCCTATCTGTCAAGTGTATCAGAATTGATAATGGAATAGAATTCAGAAACCATACACTTGATGATTTTTATCTCTCAAAGGGAATCAAGAGGCAGTTTAGCATTCCAAGGACTCCAGAACAAAATGGAGTAGTAGAGAGAAAGAACAGGACCCTAATTGAAGCTGCAAGGTCCATGTTGGCTGACTCTGGTTTGCCACTGACCTTTTAGGCTGAAGCAGTTAACACAGCTTGCTATGTGCAGAATAGAGCCTTAGTAAATCAGAGGTTGATGAAGACTCCATATGAAGCTCTACATCATTTGGCTCCTCTAATTTCATTTTCAAAGCCTTTGGGTGTCCTTGTTTCATTCTCAACACAAAGGATCAACTCCATAAATTTGATCCTAAGGTGGATGCAGGGTATTTTGTTGGTTATTCATCTACTTGCAACGCATACAGAGTCTTCAACTACAGAACAAAGATAGTTGAAGAGACTCTGCATGTGAAGTTTAATGAATCTCCAAAGGACAAGATTCCACAAAACCCTATGGAGTTATTTGATTTGGACATACTGCAATGTGTTCCTTATCAGGCTTCAGCTGTTGCTCCTGTCAACAGTTCTCCACCTGGTAGTATTGATGATGATAATATCAATACTTACCTATTGAAGTTTAGTGATCAACTGCCTGAGTCCACTAAACTTGATGTTCCTGTAGCTTCAGCAGTTCCATCCATAACAAATGCTTATGAGATCTCTGATTCCTCTACATCTTTTGATTTGCCATCTCATTCTTGGTTTCAAGAGTTTGCATCACCATCTGCTGCTGCTGAAGGTCCTACAAACACTTGCACTGATCTTATTGTTTATCAAGAGCTGAAGAATCACCCAATGTCTCAAATCATTGGTGATATCAATGTTGGAGTTTCAACAAGAAGTCAATTGTCCAATTTCTGCTTCTATGCTCTCTTTATTAGTCAGCAAGAGCCAAAGAACTATCACATTGCTTTAGGGGACAATGGATGGGTTGAAGCCATGCAGCTTGAGCTACTTCAGTTTAACAAGCAGCAAGTGTGGGAACTAGTTCCTCTATCCCCAGGTAAGTGTGCAATAGGCACTAAATGGGTGTTTAGGAATAAAACAGATGAAACTGGGCTTATTGTTAAGAACAAGGCCAGACTGGTTGTTCAGGGGTTTGCACAGGAAGAAGGTATTGATTATGATGAAACCTTTGCTCCTGTAGCCAGATTGGAGGCAATTAGATTGTTCTTAGCCTATGTTGTATTCCACAATCTTAAAGTTTTTCAAATGGATGTTAAAAGTGCATTTTTATATGGTAAAATAAAAGAAGAGGTTTATGTGTGTCAACCACCAGGTTTTGAGGATAATAAACATCCAGATTGGGTATAAAGCTTGATAAGGCTCTTTATGGGTTGAAACAAGCTCCTAGAGCCTAGTATGAGACATTATCAAATTTTCTTCTTCAAAATAATTTCACTAGAGGCTCCATAGATAAAACTTTGTTCATTAAGAACATGGATCAGCATAAGCTACTTGTTCAAATTTATGTTGATGATATTATTTTTGCATCCTCTGATCCCCAGTTGTGTGATGATTTTACCAATTTAATGCAAAACAAGTTTGAAATGAGTGCAATGGGAGAATTACAGTTCTTTTTAGGATTGCAAATCAAACAAAAGGCTGATGGGACTTTCATTCATCAGTCTAAATATACAAAAGATCTTTTGAATAAGTTTGATTTACAAAACTGTAAGCCCTGTTCTACTCCTATGTGCCACACCACTCAACTGGATGCAGATCAGAAAGGTAAAGCTGTTGATGAAACACTTTACAGATGTATGATTGGGTCCTTGATGTACTTAACAACTTCTAGAACAGATATCATGTTTGCAACTTGTGTTTGTGCTAGATTTCAGGCTGCTCCTAAAGAGTCTCATTTGATTGCAGTCAAGAGGATCTTTAGATATCTGCAAGGTACACGATCTCTAGGTTTATGGTATTCCACTGGACACTCTTGCAAATTAGTTGCTTTTTCTGGTAGTGACTATGCAGGGTGTAAGTTAACCAGAAAGTCAACTTCTGGTGGATGTCAATTCCTAGGCAACTGTTTGATTTCTTGGTAGAGTAAGAAACAAACATCTGTTGCTACATCCACTGCTGAAGCAGAGTACATTGCTGCTGCAAGTTGTACATCTCAGGTACTCAGGCTTCAGAACCAAATTTTGGATTATGGCATTACAGAGACTAAGACTCCATTATTAATGGACAGTGCTTCAGCTCTTTGCATTGTCAAGAATCCTGTCTAGCATTCTAGGACCAAACATATAGAGATCAGACACCATTTTATTAGGGACTGTTTTGAAAAAGGTCTGATTGATCCAAAGTTTGTGCCTAGTGCTGATGAGCTTGCAGACAGATTTACTAAGCCTTTGGATAGTTCAACTTTCCAAAACCTAGTGTTAAGGCTTGGTATGCTGCAGCTAGAATAAGTGACAACTACTGATGATCTCAGTAAACAAGTACTGATGATCATTAATAAACATGTCACAAATAAGTACTGATTCTGTTACAAACTACTGATGTAGTTATAACTACTGATGTTAGTAAAAACAGATAAGTACTGATGTCTTATGAAACAACTAAAAACAGCCAAAAAACTGATGAGTAAGTGTTGAGGACAGTATGAAACAGCTGAAAAGCTAAGAATTGACGAAAACTACTCATGGGAATTTTCTCTGGGAATTTTCTCTTCAGTCGTTTTACAAGTGTTGTTTCATCTTAAACAACTGAAGCAAAATCAATGTCTTCAGTAGTTTCACAACTACTGATGACTAACACAAAGTCTTCAGTCGTTTACAATAACTGATGACAAAACCATGTCTTCAGTAGTTTCACAACTACTGATGACTAACACCAAGTCTTCAGTCGTTTACAACAACTGATGACAAAACCATGTCTTCAGTAGTTTCACAACTACTTATGACTAACACCAAGTCCTCAGTTGTTTCCAACATCTGAAGCCAAAACCTTGGTTTTCAGTAGTTTTATAAATGCTGATGCCTAAAACCAAGACTTCAGTTGTTTCACCCTCTGAAGGTTAATACCATGTCATCAGTCGTTTACAACTACTGATGATTAACACCAAACCCTTCAGTTGTTTTATAACCCATACCCTATAAATACCTAATCCTACAGAGCTTCATTATCTCAAACCTAATGTTCAAAAACTCCGAACCTTCTCTCACATTAATGGCGACCATGCAGCTTAAACCAAAACACAACTGTGTTACCTACCTTACCAAATCGCCCTTCTGGATGAAGTTTGATACTGCCATTGATCTAATGGTCCATTCTCCATACAAAACGGCCTTCCTTATCAATCCTACCATTTATGCTGAATCCCTAAATCAGTTTTGGATGAACGTCACCCTTACTACCGGGGAGAATGACACCGACTCTCTCCAGTCGTTCGTCAACTCCCGTAAGGTGGTCATCACTCCGGCAATCCTTCGCCAAACCCTACAACTGGATGATGCCACCTTCCCCGCAGGATATTCAAAGGGCACCACTGATCTATCCTTTGCCCAACATGGATACCAGGGTAACCTCAGCGCTTCTACCATCCTAAAGAAGCATTTCCATGATGTTGAACGCCTTATTTTTCATATGGTGAATGTCTGCCTAGCCCCTAAGACTTCTTCTTGGGATCAAATGTCAACCAGGTGGCAACAAGTATTCTCTCTATCCTTGAGCAACAAAACTTAAATTTTTCTGAAATAATATTTCTTGAACTTAAGGATATGGCCTCAAAACCTATTGCTAACCGATGGATATTATATCCTCGTTTCATAATGGCCATTATAGAGAACCAGCTGAAAGCTGAGGGACATGTTGGCCTTGGAGTCCCTGCCATGGCTGTATTACCTGAGGTATACTCCAGGCACAACTCAGACCAGTCACTCAAACAGGCTGCCAAGCTGCAAAAACCCACGCAGCTGGAACCCACAACCACCACCTCCAAATCCAAAGTCCCCACCAAACCCAAACACAAGAAACCCAAAAAGGTTGCTCAGGGAGATGAGTCCCCTGAGGATGCCCCTGTACCACAAACACAGGAAATACATACTCGTTATAACCCCCCCAGTTATGTCCATGACTCAACCTGCTACAACCGCTCAGGCTTTCTCTTAACAAGAGTCTGCAGCAACCACATTCGGGGCACCTATACATCTGGAACCTTCCTCATTTAAGGAGGTTGCCATTGAAACGCACCACTCTCCCCGGGTGCCACTGCTTCTACACCATCTCTCACTGCAACCGCCCCCCAAAGTCCTACCATAATAGTTGCAAAAGTGTTGAGTCAGTTGCATTCCTCACCCCCTCCCTAGATACCGATTAAATTGGGATAGCCTCAACAATTGAGGGGGAGGATCAAGATGCTTCTGATAACCCACAGCACACGGGTTACATTGTTCCATCTCAAGTGTAGAAACGGAGATTAGAACATCTGGTGAGGCTGCCACTTCTCCTGCTTCAGCATATGATCAGGATGCAGTTGGTATCATCCATAAGACCTCACCAGAGGCAACTGCGAATGAAGGACATAGTCCTGAGGCAGGAAGTCCCCAGTACCAAGAACAAGGGGCACATGCTGCTACTGATCTACACTCAGAGCATGTACATCCTGATTCTATCAGGAGGTCAGGTGATGCAGCAAACACTGATGATGACCTGGGCTTCTTCTATGATGTTTTAGCTCAAAATACCATCCTAG
The DNA here is from genome assembly GCA_025506515.1 of Flaveria trinervia. Classification (NCBI taxonomy): domain Eukaryota; kingdom Viridiplantae; phylum Streptophyta; class Magnoliopsida; order Asterales; family Asteraceae; genus Flaveria; species Flaveria trinervia. The sequence continues at coordinate 49,391,711 of CM046456.1, forward strand.
AGAATGAGGTAAGCAGACTCAACGAGCTGATTGCCAAAATGTCTCAGGATCTATGTCCATCTGCCCCCATACACCAACAGATGGCACCTTCCTCTGAAGGTCACTTATACACAGAGCCACTCCAAAACACTCAGCCACCTGCCTCTACTTCTGGCACTATCTCTCAGGGACAGAACCCCCCTGAGCAAATAGCTGCTATCTTACAAAATTCCTTACCTCTCATCACACCACTTATTGCTGATATAGTGATTAAAACCCTTGATGAGAGGCTTCCCTCGGTTATCCAATCCTTGCTGGAGGAAGGTGTGAGCAAAAGGCTTTCTGACAATCAAACCCTTGCAACCAATGCAACCAAAAAGGGGGAGATTCAGTCAGTGAAAGCAAAACGAAAGAGGATTGAAGATGGGAAAGAGAAAGAAAAAGAGATAGAGGTGGCAAATGAGAAAGGAGTTGGGTGTAGAGACTGAGAAGGAGAAGGAGAAGGAAGCTGAAATGCAGAATGTGACTGAAAGTACTAAAGACTTTCATGTCACATACAAGAAAAGAAAGAGTGGAAAGAAGGAGAAGGAGTTGGAGAAAATGGTGAAGGAGGCTAATGGCCAACATAGTCGATCAATGGATAGCGTCATTGATCAGCTGTTTAGGCAAGGTCATGACACTAAAAAACTTGACTCAGAAATTAGATGATTGGAGATTGAAGAAATCCAAGCAAGATGGGCAAGATACAGTGTGTTGGAAGGGAAAGGCTGGAAATCATGATCAGGTTCATAGCTAAGTATCTTGGAAGATCATTGATTGAATCAAGTCATGGTCCAGGGACAGCATCTTGGCAATAACCACCAAGATCTGTTCGTCTGAAGTATATACCAAAGGGCTGGTCATTGAAGCCTTGAATGAAGCTGGTGCTGGGAGCAGGACTGAACTGGTCCAACAATCTAAAGCCTCACTTACATCCAAAATGCTAGAACAGCCTGTCAAAATTCCCATACCAAAACCACCACAATCACAACCCACTAAACCAATTCCCTTACCCACAAAACCAATAGTCGATGATGTACCCCGAAGAGGAAGAGAAGGGTACTAAGGCTAGAAGAGGAAGAAGAAGATAATGAGAAGATGAAGACAGGCTGCCAATCTAAGCTATTATATAGTTGCCTAAGGCCATAAGTCGCCCTCCAACAATTACTCCAGAATCTCAAAGGCAAATTGTGAAAGTGAAGTTAGAAGAAGAAGAGCTTCACAAACAACATGATGAGGAATTGTTAAGAGTCGACAAAGCATACGCTGCCACATCTTCAATCATCAATATGAAGAAACATGCTCAGAGATTATACACTCTCAGACATACCTTTTAATATCAAAAAGAGAGAGTGAGGATTTGGCCTGATCCCAGGGGTCTCATAGGATTCAAAAGAAAAATATTCCACAGAGATACATTGGCCAAGTAAAGAAGATTGTAGATGAAGTGATCTCACTGGCCTTTGTAGTATCACCTTGGGATATCCTAGATGACTTCAAGAAAGCCTATAAATCTAAACTGACCCCACAAAAGATGCTGGAGAAAAAGTGGTGAAAAAGGGTTTAGTGTATAGGAGGCTTGAGGAAGTTAGAAAGAATGAGCTCCAGATGTTCTTAGAGGGTATTCACCCAGATGAAGTCGCATATAGAGTCATAACAACTATGGAGCTAAAAAATGGGAAGCAGGTCAAATACCTCTCTGAGTACTATGGGCCAAGTCACTCATTGAAGGAGAAGCAAAGAGCTTACCATGGAGGAACAAGTAACCTTCCTTGAGGCCTATACAAGAGAGTCTTATAGACTCATAGTTGGGAAGTAGATCTCATGGATGGGGTAATAGCTCTGTGTCCAATTCCCCAAGATAGAGTTCTCATCCATCCTTTGCCAAACAGAACATTGAGACTTCTTCTCAAGCATGTGCTTACAAGGTCACTTCTGAGCTGATCTAGAAGACAAAAAGACCAATCTTTCTGCCATAATAAGTGGGACATCTTCAATAAGCTTAAAGGTTTTGGCTGCATTGATTCAGGGGGAGTTTGTTGGACCAAAAGAACCAATGAGCCAGATCAGAAAAACCTTTAAGTCCCACAAGACATCACAACAACTGCTGAAGACTTGATCAGCTGTTTGACAAAGTCTGAAGATCAACAGCTGAAGACTAAAGTACTGAAGACTTCAACAGCTGAAGACCAAAGTCTAAAGATCAACAGCTGAAAACTAAAGTACTGAAGACTTAACAGCTGAAGACCAAAGTCTAAAGATCAATAGCTGAAGACTAAAGTACTGAAGACTTCAACAGCTGAAGACCAAAGTCTGAAGATCAACAGCTGAAGACTAAAGTACTGAAGACTTCAACAGCTGAAGACCAAATTCTGAAGATCAACAGTTGAAGACAAAGTACTGAAGACTTCAACAGCTGAAGACCAAAGTCTGAAGATCAACCTGAAGACTAAAGTACTGAAGACATCAACAGCTGAATACCAAAGTCTGAAGATCAACAGCTGAAGACTAAAGTACTGAGGACTTTAACAGCTGAAGACCAAAGTCTAAAGATCAACAGCTGAAGACTAAAGTACTGAAGACTTCAACAGTTGAAGACCAAAGTCTGAAGATCAACAGCTGAAGACTAAAGTACTGAAGATCAACAGCTGATGTACAAAGACTGAAGACATCAGCTGAAGACATTAGCTGATGACAACAACCGAAGTTCAAGAAGTCCAAGTACTGAAGCCTTCAGAGTTGTCACAATAGCTGAAGAAGCATTCTTCAGTTGTTGTGATGGTTTCCTTCAGTAGTTTCTTTTCTATTTCAGTACTTGTGAAATGACTGAAGAGCATGTTCTTCATTCGTTGGTGTTTCAGTAGTTTCTTTTAGTAGTTGTAGTGATATTTAACACTTGGTATTTTTGTAAGAAGATGTCAGCTGTTTGACATCTTCAGTAGTTGTGTTAACTTTTAGTAGTTAAATAACAGTTAGATGTCACTATCAAGTGACATCAGCTGACGTCAGCTTCCCTTATAAAAGGAAAGATGACCTAATTGTAACGGTGCGCGTGAAGTCTGCCGAAGCGTGTATTGAATGAATATATTCCTTTTGCCAGAAATTCTCTCTCTATAACAAACACAGTTTCATTGATAAATTTCGTGTGTTCTTGTTTAAATTTGTTAATTCGTGAGCTTATTCCGCTGCAAATCCAATCTAATTGATCAAACTAGATGCTGACATCCTAACATAATCAGTAGTTGAGAACATTCTTAGTCATTTGCATAGTTTCAGTAGTTTGCATAATTCTGTTAGATGTCACTATCAAGTGACATCAGCAGACGTCACATTCCTATATAAGGAATGTTGACCTAGTTGTAACGTGTGACATTCAGCCACCACGAAAGCATATGAATTAAATATTCCTTTGCAGAATTCTCTCTCTATACCGTTACTTTCATTGAATATCATTTGTGTTCTTGCGAATTGTCTAATTCATTGTTCAAATTCCGCTGCGATCTACTCTAATTAATCAAACTTAGATCACTGATCCTAACAGATGCAGCTGCATCTCCTCCTTCATCATCATCATCGTCATTCCTCTCCTCTGTCCTCTCGTCCTCAATCCCCTCATCATCCTCAGTCTCATCATTATCATCCTCATCATCATCCTCATCATCTTCGTCTCCCTCTTTAATCTTTAGTGGCTCGTCTTTAGATCCCTTAAGCTTTAGCATGATGGTCTTCTTAGCCTCCTCCAACTCCTCAATCTTCTTAGTAGATGTGACACTATGCTCTTGGAGTTAGGCGATCTCGTGGCTCTGAGCAGCCGTTTGTTGGGCCTGCTCATCTATTAACCAAGCCTGCTCCAAGATCTGCTGAGACTGTGCTGCAGTAAGATCTGTCAGATGACGGATCTGCGCCGTCTTCTCCTCATTAGCAGCTAATAAACGCATCACCATCTGGCTCAGCACAGAAAGCTGTTCCTCTACCGTAATTGGAGGTAGAGGAGATCCATATATATGTGCGGGATGGGATGAGGGTCTGTTGGACCAAAAGAACCATTGAGCCAAGATCAGAAAACCTCTAAGTCCCACATGGTATCACAACAACTGCTGAAAGCCTCATCAGCAGTTTGACAAGTGCTGAAGACTTCAAACAGCCGAAGATCAAGTGCTGAAGACCTCAACAGCTGAAGAACTAAAGTGCTGAAGTACAACAGCTGAAGAACACAAGTGCTGAAGCTGAAAGACCAAAGTACTGAAGTACAACAGCTGAAGAGTTTACAAGTGCTGAAGATCAACAACTGATGTACAAAGTCTGAAGACAAAGACTGAAGACATCAGCTGAAGATATCTGTTGAAGTCATCAGCTGATGAAAACCTGAAGGTCAAAGTCTGAAGATCAAGTACTGAAGCCTCAGTAGTTTGTCACAACTGCTGAAGAGTACTTCTTCAGTAGTTGTGATATCAGTAGTTTTATTTTCTAGTTTCAGTAGTTTTATGTTTCAGTAGTTTTGTAAAACGACTGAAGAGCTTGTTCTTCAGTCGTTGTAGTTCAGTAGTTTTATATTTGTACTTAACACTCTGATATGTTCTCAGTAGTGTGAACATTTCAGTAGTTTGTTAAGAGTTAGTTATTTTTGTATTAGATCTGCCAGTTGTCACTTTCCGTGATAACAGCAGTGATTGTTGCACTCTATATAAGGAGTGACAACCTATTGTAATTATAGAGATGAATGAATGGAATGAACGAATGATTTGATTAGAAATATTCTACATCTATAAACATTCCTTGAAATCAGAAATATATTCTCTCCCTATAACCGTATGCGCTCTTAATGCATACAAGTATCGATTGCTTGCTACAATTTGTCTAATTCCTGTTTGTATTCCGCTGCTTTGAATCCTAATACATCAAACTTGTGATCGCTGATCCTGTCAAATGGTATCAGAGCGGGTTAATCATTGATCGATCTAATAATTGATCATTGAAACTGCTATTCAAGATCTAAGTTTGATTGAATTAGCTTTTGTTTTTGCAAGAAACGGTTATAGAGATTGAATTTTCTGTATTTCTGCTCATTCATCCTGAGATCTTTTCTTGGTTCTCATTGAGTTTGTTGTGGTCTGTCTAAAACTTTTAAAAGCTTGAACTAAATTGTTTTTGAACTGAAAATGACTACTCCCTCCAATGATCCTCACAATACTGGTTCCTCAACCAAGCCACCAATGCTGGTTAGGAATGAGTATAACATATGGCAAAGACGTATGCTCCATCACCTGTCTGTTAACAGCGCAGGGTGTTGGACATCAGTGGTACATGGTCCACACAAGCCTATGGTAAAAACCCGGAAACCAATCAAATGGTTCCGAAGAGGAGGGAGCAATACTCAGATGAGGATAAGAAGTTGCTTGAAATTGATGCAAAAGCCCATGGAATTCTGGCCATGGCACTGCCTAATGAAATCTATTCTGGGCTAATGCATCATGAAACTGCCCATGACCTCTGGAATGCCTTGAAAGAACAATTTGGAGGAACATATGAGGTCTTGGCAAATAATAGAGAAATTCTTGCCCAACAATATGAGACATTCTCTCATAGAAAGGGTGAGACACTGACTCAACAATATGAGCGGTTCTCTTGTTTGATCTCTGAACTAAAAATGGTCAAACTTGAATACACCAATATTCAGATGAATAACAGATTTCTCAGATCACTGCCTGAGAGATGGGACACATATACTATTGTCCTACACTCAGTGCAAGTTTGGACAAACTATTTGTCACCCAACTCCATGGGAAACTGCTCACTTTTGAGAGAGAGATAGAACAGAAGAGAAAGTTGTCTTCATCTGGAAAGCTCACTGAAGACTTTGTACAAGGCAACACTGCCTTGGTGGGTCATGAGTCAGAATATGCTTCATCTGAATGCCAGTATGATGAGCATATTAATTTCTCTTCAAGCACTTCTGATTCTGCATTTGTGAGTGTTGATGGTTAGTTTACTGGGTGTAATAATGACAATCTATGCTTCATTATGGATGATCTCAAGGGGATTGCTGATGATGACTTAGAAGAGATGGATATTTTAAGCCAAATGGCCTTGATAAATATCAGATCTCAGAAGTTCTATAAAAGAACTGGAAGAAAATTCCCAGGACTCTCTGGCAAAACCAAAGTTGGTTTTGACAAGAGCAAGTTGAGGTGTCACAAATGCCAAATGCTTGGACACTTTGCAAGAGAGTGTAGATCAACTGGATCTAACTCCACTGCACCCTTTGTGACTTTTCCTGGAAATAGTCAACAACACAGAGGGAAACATCCTGTCACCTCTAGTCATCATCCTCAACAACAATCTCCGGCATATTTTGTTCCTCAGGGTCAAATGCCATATCCGTACCCTTGTTATTACATGCACAGTCAAATCAAGTGCAAGTTCCTATGGCACCACAACCTCATGCACTACCAGAACCTCAGCCTTCCCAATCTCATCAACAACCTCAACCTCAACAACACAGCTTCTTCACCCCAGGAGTTGTTGACTGGAGCAGTTTACCAGATGACTTGTCTGGTCATGATCAACTGTTCTCAGGTGCTGCTCAACATGGTGGTGACAGTCCTTTTGGGAATCTAGCTCTTATGGCTTTGGAGTCTGCTGATACTTCATTTTCTAATGCCTCTACCTCAGGTATCACAGGTATCCTCTGAGGCAAAAGCCAAATTATGTTCTGAACCATGCATAGCAGCATTTGCTTCCATTAGAGAAGCAAATGTAGCTCTAATTATAAGAACATTGAGCTAGAACAAATAATTTCAAAAAACAAAGCTGAGTTTGAGTTTGTGCTCAAAGATAAAAATGATGAGATTTATAAACTGAATTGCCAAATAATTGATGATAAGGCTAGAGAAGAAGTACTTCTAGAGAAGTACAAAGATCTCAAAGAAACCCTTGCAGTTACCCAGGTAGAGTGTGATAGATGGGTACAATCTTGCAAAGGTTTGAAATGCTTCTTAGTAAGCAATCTGCTTCAAATGTGAAGTTTGGAATTGGTTACAATCACACTGCTCCACCTACAGATTTTACCCCAAGAGCAGAGGTAGAATTGATGGTGAGAGTGATAACCAATCCATCACTTCATGTGATCTACCTTCTGATACAGCACAGTCAGAAGTAGCAGTCAGCATCAAGCCCTCTGTAAACCTATCAGCTGATGTTGATGGTTCAAATGCTGACATTCACATGATTAATGAGTTAATCAACTCAGGAGTTAATTCTGAAGGTCCTGAAAGGACTAGAGAGCAGGATTTAACACCTGAAGTTCAAACTTCAACTGCTGTCAGTACTGAAGAGAAGAAAACTGGCAGTAGAAGGAGTTTGAAGACTACTAAAGAGGCTGTCAAGAAAGCAAACAATGCTTCCAAAGCATTGAAGAACAAGTCTTCAGTTGCTTCACCTCTTTAGTTGATAATCAACTTAAGATGAAGAAGAAACCATGTGAAGTATGTGGTTTGTTCAATCATCTTACAGATGATTGTTGGTACAAAAGAGGTTCCAAACTCAAACTAAAGAAGAAATTAATGAGAAAATGGTAAAAATGAAAACTGAGTTTGAGACCACATTTGTATCAGCAACATCAAATCCTGTAACCCTTAAGTCCTCAAAGAAATCCAAAAAGGAAGGGGTTAAACAGGTGACAGCTGAGGGTGCTCAGAAGAAGAAGGTGCAACATAGGAACTTATCAAACTCCACTAGCAATGTGTCTGATGAGCTGAAAGCTTTATCACAAAATCAGACACAGCTGGTTATGATGGTTCAACATCTGTTGGGTAGAGTTAACCAACTAGATTTTCCTATGTTGAAACCACAGAAAAGGGTTCAAGCCAAAGGACTCCTCTTCTACACCATCTTCTTCCTCTCAGGCTGTTGTTTCAAATAAACCTGTTAGTTTACCATCTATTGATGAGACCAGGCCCAAAACCAAAAAGGTTTGGGTCTCTAAAAAACTAATTGTTTTTTTTGCAGGGTTCTTCAACATGCCAAAGTAGCATCTGGTATGTAGACAGTGGGGGATCTATGCACATGACTGGGAACAGCTCTCTTCTTCATGACTACTCTCAAGGAAAGAAGGGATTTGTCTCTTTTGGCAATGATGCTAGGGGTTACATCATCGGTAAGGGCTTTGTCTCCAATGGAGAAATCAAATTTGATGATGTTAATCATGTGGAAAATCTCAAGTACAATCTCTTGAGTGTGAGTCAAATGTGTGATAAAGGCCATGTTGCCCTTTTCACCAGTCAAAACTATAGGATTCTGTCATCCAAAGTTTTGCACTTGATTGACAAGGTGTTGGATGATCACACTCTCCTGAAAGCCAACAGGACAGGAAGAGTGTATGCCTTCGATCTTTCTAAGAAGATAGATCTCAAAGGCAATCCTTGCCTATTTTCCAAAGCCTCTTCTCAAGAATCTAAACTGTGGCACAGGAGGCTCAGTCATGTTAATCTCAAAAACATGAATCAGCTTACCCACAATAGTTTAGTCAGAGGCTTACCAATAAAGGAGTTCCACTGTGATGAAACCTGCACTGCTGTTTAAAAGGAAAACAGCACAAAGTCTCATTCCCTCCTATTGAAGTGCCCAAGTCCACTGCCTGCTTGCAATTACTGCATATGGATCTATTTGGTCCTGTGAGAGTAATGAGCATGGCAAAGAAGAAATACTGTCTGGTAATTGTGGATGATTACTCCAGATTTGTATGGACTTTCTTTCTACATTCAAAGGATGAGGCTGCTTAGAAGATTATTCACTTTGTGCTGTATATTGAGAAGCAGTATTCCCTTCCAGTCAAGTGTATTAGGAGTGACAATGGAACTGAGTTCAAAAATCATACACTTGATGACTTCTATCTTTCAAAGAGAATCAAAAGGCAGTTCAGCATTCCAAGGACTCCAGAACAAAATGGAGTAGTGGAGAGAAAGAACAGGACCCTCATTGAAGCTGCAAGGTCCATGCTGGCTGACTCAGGTTTGCCACTAGCCTTTTGGGCTGAAGCTGTCAACACAGCTTGTTATGTGCAAAATAGAGTTTTAGTAAATCAGAGGTTGATGAAGACTCCATGTGAAGTTCTCCATCATTTGGCTCCTCTGATTTCATTTTTCAAAGCATTTGGGTGTCCCTGTTTTATTCTCAACACAAAGGATCAACTCCATAAATTTGATCCTAAGGTGGATGCAGGGTACTTTGTTGGTTATTCATCTACTTGCAAGGCATACAGAGTCTTCAACTGCAGAACAAAGATGGTTGAAGAAACTCTACATGTTAAGTTCATTGAATCTCCAAAGGACAAGATTCCCCAAAGCCCTGTGGAGTTATTTGATTTGGACATACTGCAATATGTTCCTTATCAAACTCCTGCTGCTGCTCCTGTCAACAGTTCACCACCTGGTGGTACTGCTGATGATGATGATGATTGCAGTACTCACCTCTTCAGGTTTAGTGATCAGCTGCCTGACTCAGCTAGACCTGATGTTCCTGTAGCTCCAGTAGCACCATCCACAACAAATGCTGATGAGATCTCTTCGAATTCAACTTCCTTTGAATTACCATCCACTGATTGGTTTCAAGAAAATGATTCACCATCACCATCTGTTGCTGCTGAGCGGCTATAAACACTTGCACAGATCTCATTGTGTATCAAGATCTGAAGAATCACCCTATGTCTCAAATCATTGGTGATATCACTGCTGGAGTATCAACAAGAAGTCAATTGTCAAATTTCTGCTTCTATGCTCTCTTCATCAGTCAGCAAGAGCCAAAGAATTATCACATTGCTTTAAAGGACAATGGATGGGTTGATGCCATGCAGCTTGAGCTTCTTCAGTTCAAGAAACAGCAAGTGTGGGAACTGGTTCCTCTACCTCCAGGTAAGTGTGCAATAGGCACTAAATGGGTGTTTAAGAACAAAACTGATGAAAATGGGCTTATTGTTAAGAACAAGGCCAGACTGGTTGTTCAGGGGTTTGCACAAGAAGAAGGTATTGATTATGATGAAACCTTTGCCCCTGTAGCCAGACTGGAAGCAATTCGATTGTTTTTAGCTTATGCTGCTTATCAAAACCTTAAAGTTTTTCAAATGGATGTCAAAAGTGCATTTTTGTATGGAAAAATTAAAGAAGAGGTTTATGTATGTCAACCTCCAGGCTTTGAGGACAATAAACATCCTAATTGGGTGTATAAGCTTGATAAGGCTCTTTATGGGTTAAAACAAGCTCCCAGAGCCTGGTATGAGACATTATCAAACTTTCTTCTGGAAAACAATTTCACTAGAGGCTCCATAGATAAGACTTTATTCATTAAGAAAGCTGGGCAGCATAATCTACTTGTTCAAATTTATGTAGATGATATCATTTTTGCATCCTCTGATCCAAAGTTGTGTGATGCCTTTACAAAGTTGATGCAACAGAAGTTTGAAATGAGTGCCATGGGAGAATTACAGTTCTTTCTGGGGTTGCAAATCAAACAAAAGGCTGACGGAATTTTTATTCATCAGTCCAAATATACAAAAGATCTTTTGCAAAAGTTTGATTTACAAAACTGTAAGCCTGTTCTACTCCATGTGCAGCACCACACAACTGGACACAGATCAGAAAGGTAAAGTGATTGATGAAACACTTTACAGATGTATGATTGGGTCCTTGATGTATTTAACAGCTTCTAGACCAGATATTATGTTTGCTACATGTGTTTGTGCTAGATTTCAGGCTGCACCTAAAGAGTCTCATCTGATTGCAGTCAAGAGGATCTTTAGATATCTACAAGGCACTCCATCTCTAGGTTATGGTATTCTACCGGACATTCTGGTAAATTAGTTGCTTTTTCTGACAGTGACTATGCAGGGTGTAAGTTGACCAGGAAATCAACTTCTGGTGGATGTCAATTCCTAGGCAACTGCTTGATTTCTTGGCAGAGCAAGAAACAGACCTCAGTTGCTACATCACTGCTGAAGCAGAGTACATTGCTGCTGCAAGTTGTACATCTCAGGTACTCTGGCTTCAAAACCAACTTTTGGATTATGGCATTACAGAGACTAAGACTCCATTGTTAATGGATAGTGCTTCAGCTCTTTGCATTGTCAAAAATCCAGTCCAGCACTCTAGGACCAACATATAGAGATCAGACATCATTTTATAAGGGATTGTTTTGAAAAAGGTCTGATTGATCCTAAGTTTGTGCCTAGTGCTGATGAGCTTGCAGACATTTTTACTAAGCCTTTGGATAGTACAACTTTCCAAAACCTGGGGTTAAGGCTTGGTATGCTGCAACTAGAATAAGTGACAACTACTGATGATCTTAGTAATAAGTACTGATGATCATTAGTACCTATGTCACATATAGTACTGATGAGCTCTTTTACCCTCAGTAGTTTTTATAACTACTGAAGGCTAAATGTCTCACAAGTACTAAAGTACTTCATCTGTTCTAAACTACTGATGTAGTTACAACTACTGATGCAGTTACAACTACTGCAATCAGTAAAAACAGAAATAAGTACTGATGTCCTATGAAACAACTGAAATCAGCCAAAAAGACTGATGAATGTGTTGAGGACAGTATGAAACAGCTGAAAAGCTAAGAATTGACGAAAACAGCTAAGAGAACTTTCTCTTCAGTCGTTTGTACAACTGCTGTTTCATTCTAAACAACTGAAGCAAAACCACGTCTTCAGTAGTTTATAACTACTGATGACTAATCCAAGTCTTCAGTTGTTTACAACAGCTGATGACAAAACCACTATCTTCAGTAGTTTCATAACTACTGATGACAACACCAAGTCTCTTGTTTTCAATCATCTGAAGTTAAAACCACGGTCTTCAGTAGTTTTCTAAACTACTGATGCCTAACACCACGACTTCAGCTGTTTCAACGTCTGAAAGGATAATACCATGTCAACGGTCGTTTAAAACTACTGATGACTAACACCACATCCTTCAGTCGTTCTCTTACCCTACCCTATATATATCCCTAACCTTAGCTCTCAATGCTTCATCTTCTTCAAACCTAACGTTCCTCTCCAAAACTTCCCTCTTCTCAATGGCGTCTATGCAAATTAACCGCGACACAACTGTGTTGCCTACCTCACTAAATCGCCCATCTGGACTAAGTTCGATACTGCTATCGATCTTATGGTTCAGTCCCAATACAACACGGCATTTCTTCTGAATCCCATATTACATGCCGAATCCTTGCACCAATTTTGGATGAACGTTACTGTTACCACTGGGGAGAACAACACACCATCCCTCCAGTCGGTCGTAAACAACAAAGAAGTACTCATCACTCCTAGAATAATTCGCCAAATTCTTCAACTGAATGATGCTAATTCACCTGCTGGATATCCGAAGGGCACCATAGATCTATCCTTTGCTCAACATGGATATCAAGGCGATCTCAGTACCTCCACTATTATGAAGAAACACTTTAATGACGCTGAGCGCCTGATTTTTCACATGGTGAATGTATGTTTGGCCCCTAAGACGTCGTCTTGGGATCAAATGTCGACAAAATGGCAGCAGGTAATGTATTCTATTCTTGAGCAACAACCACTTAATTTTTCTGAAATAATATTTTTAGAGCTCAAGGATATGGCTCAAAAACTAACTGCCAACCGTTGGATACTATATCCACGGTTCATAATGGCCATCATTACAAACCAGCTTAATGCTGAGGGACTTGTTGGCTTGGGAGTCCCTGCTACGGCTGTTCTACCGGAAGTATACTCCAGGCACAACTCTGACCGGACACTCAAAATGGCTACCAAGCTGCGAAACCACGCAGCTGGAACCCACAGCCACCACCTCCAAATCCAAAGTCCCCACCAAACCCACCAAAAAGAAACCCAAAACGGCTACTCAGGGAATTGAGTCCCCTGAGGATGCCCCTGCAACACAAACGCAGGATATATCCACTAGTCCAAACCCCCTAGTGGATACAATGACTCTTCCAGCCATAGCCGCTTAGGCTTCCTCTCAACAGGAGCCTGCAGCAACCACACAAGGGGCACCTACATATCTGGGATCTTCCTCACTTGAGGAGATTCCATTGAAGAGCACCAACCTCCCCAGGTGCACACTGCTTCTATCCCTTCACCCCAAACAACTACCCCTCACAACCCAACTTTAATAGTTGCACAAGTGCTGACTCAATTGCACTCCTCACCCCCTCCCCAGAAACCACTTACTACTGGGAATACCTCTACAATTGAGGGGCAGGAACACAGTGCACTTGAGAACCCACAGCACAGGGGTTTCCCACTTCTATCTCCTGGTGTAGACAAGGAGCTTAGAATATCTAGTGAGGCTGCCACCTCCTCTGACTCAGCACATGACCAGAGTGCGGCTGGTAACATTGCTAAGACCTCACTAGAGGCAACAGCTGATGATGGACATTATCCTGAGGCTGGAAGTCCCTAGTACCAAGCACAAGGGGCACATGCACCAACTGGTCTACACCCAGTGCATGTAATCCTGCTCTAAGCAGGAGGTCAGATGATTCAGTTTCAGCTGATGATGACCTGGGCTTTTTCTATGATGTTCTTGCCCAGAACACAATCCTTGAAGAGAAAGTCAGTAGGCTGCAAAACCTACTTGACCAACTCTCACAAGGAGAAAGACCATCTGCCTCTACCCACCCACAGATGGCACCTTCACTTGAAGGTTCCCCAAACCCTGAGCCACTCCAAACTCAACCACCTGCCTCTGCTTCAGGCCCTACTTCTCAGGAACAGAATCCTCTTGAGCAAATAGGTGCTGTACTTCAAAATTCCCTCCCTCTCATCACACCCATAATCATTGATATTGTGACTAAAGCCATTGATGAGAGGCTTTCCTCAACTTTACAGCCCTTGTTGATGCTGCTGTCCAAAAGACTCTTTCTGCGGTACAAACCCCTTCCTCCAATGCAACCAAAAAGGGGGAGAGTACTGCAGTGAAAGAAAAGAAGAGGAAAAGAACAGAGGAAGAAAGAAGAGAAGCAAGCCCAAGAGGAGAGAAAGAAAAGCAACCTCTGCTCACTTACAAGCGAAAGAGAAGTGCTGATGACAACTGCTGAAGACAAATCCTTGGAGGAGCTGGTCAAAGAAGCTGACACTACACATAGCCGATCCATGGATAAATAATTGAACAACTCTTCAGGCAGGGGTTTGACACAGCTACACTGGATAGTGAGATCAGAAGGTTAGAAGTACAAGAGATACAAACCCGATAGGCAGGGTATGATGCTCTTGAGAAAGAGAGATTGGAAATAATGATCCGCTTCATTGCAAAATATTTAGGAAGATCGTTAGTGGAGATCCGCGCATGGACCAGGACACAGCATTCTGGCTATAGCCACCAGAATCTGTCTGTCTGAGCAATTTAACAAAAGGATTATTGTGGAAGCCCTCGATGAGGCTGGGGCTGGTAAAAGGTTAGAGATGGCTAAACTCACAAAGGCGAAACTAACTACAAAGATGCTAGATCAACCTTCCCTTCCACCCACTCAAACATATCCTATCCCTCAAATCTCCCAACCAATCTCTAAGCCAAAATCCAAACATCCTCATTCTTCAAAACCAATTCCTTCACCAACCCAACCATCATCCATGATGTACCCAGAAGGAGGAGAAGGGTGCTGAGGATGGAAGAAGAAGAAGAAGAGGAGGATGAAGATGATAGTCTGCCACTCTCTGCTGTTCTGAAGCTACCAAAACCCCGAAGTCAACCCATGATCACACCTGACTCTCAAAGGGAAATGGTCAGAGTCAAGATAGAAAAGAAGAACAGCAGAAACAGCACGATGAGCAACTGTTGAAGATGGTTGACAAGGAATTTCCTCAGTCATCATCTATTCAAGCCATGAAAGGGCATGCTCAAAGGCTGTACACTCTCAGGCACACCTTTCAGTATCAGAAGGAGAGAGTGAGAGTATGGCCAGACCCCAGGGTGAGTTCTAGAATCCATAAAAGAACTATTCCACATAGATCCAACGGCCAGGTACGAAAAAGAATAGAGTCTACCATCATGTTGGCCGTTGTAGTCTCACCTTGGAAATCATTGATGAATTCAAGAAGCTCACCAGGCAAAGAAGACCCCTCAAGCTTTACTAGAAAACAAGATGATTAAGAAGGGGTTGCTATATAAAAAGCTTGAAGACATCCAGAAGAATGAGCTCCAGTTACTCCTTGAAGGCAACCATCTGATGAATTTGTATATAGGGAGGTAACTACGGTGGAGCTGAAAAATGGCAGGACCATGAAGTACTTATCAGAGTACTATGGTCCAGAGTTCTTCCTCGAAGGAGGAGCAGAAGAACTCTCTCAGGAGGAAAAAGTGTTCTCCTTGAGGCCTATGTTCGTGAGTCATACAGACTCATTATGGGGAAGTAAATCTCATGAATGGATAACAACTCTGTGTCCAGTTCCCCAAAATAGAGTTCCCATTTATACTCTGCCAAACAATATTTGAGATTTCTTCCCAGGCCGGAGCTTACATGGGTCATCTTCTCTACTGATCAAGAAGGAAAAAGACCAACATTTTGCCATCAATAAGTGGGAGAATAAATAAGTTAGAGGTTTTGCCTGCATTGGTTCAGGGGGAGTTTTTGGACCAAAAGAACCATTGAGCCAAGATCAGAAAACCTCTAAGTCCCACATGGTATCACAACAACTGCTGAAAGCCTCATCAGCAGTTTGACAAGTGCTGAAGACTTCAAACAGCCGAAGATCAAGTGCTGAAGACCTCAACAGCTGAAGAACTAAAGTGCTGAAGTACAACAGCTGAAGAACACAAGTGCTGAAGCTGAAAGACCAAAGTACTGAAGTACAACAGCTGAAGAGTTTACAAGTGCTGAAGATCAACAACTGATGTACAAAGTCTGAAGACAAAGACTGAAGACATCAGCTGATGATATCTGTTGAACTCATCAGCTGATGAAACACCTGAAGGTCAAAGTCTGAAGATCAAGTACTGAAGCCTCAGTAGTTTGTCACAACTACTGAAGAGTACTTCTTCAGTAGTTGTGATATCAGTAGTTTTATTTTTCTAGTTTCAGTAGTTTTATGTTTCAGTAGTTTTGTAAAACGACTGAAGAGCTTGTTCTTCAGTCGTTGTAGTTTCAGTAGTTTTATATTTTGTACTTAACACGCTGATATGTTCTCAGTAGTTGTGAACATTTCAGTAGTTTGTTAAGAGTTAGTTATTTTTGTATTAGATCTGCCAGTTGTCACTTTTCGTGATAACAGCAGTGATTGTTGCACTCTATATAAGGAGTGACAACCTATTGTAAATATAGAGATGAATGAATGGAATGAACGAATGATTTGATTAGAAATATTCTACATCTATAAACATTCCTTGAAATCAGAAATATATATTCTCTCCCTATAACCGTATGCGCTCTTAATGCATACAAGTATCGATTGCTTGCTACAATTTGTCTAATTCCTGTTTGTATTCCGCTGCTTTGAATCCTAATACATCAAACTTGTGATCGCTGATCCTGTCAGGGTCCTGCTTGGTGGCTAGTGGTGGTGGTGGTGGCTGTGGTGATGATGGGGTTAGGTTTGTGAGAGAGTGGAGGTGATGTAGAAGTGAAAGATATGGTGGTGGTTGGCATATGTACAGTGGTGGGAGGTGTGGTGGTGGTTGGCATATGTACAGTGGTGGGAGGTGTGGTGGTGGTAGTGGTAGCTGTGGTGGCTGTGGTGGTGGATGGTGTGGCTGTAGAAGTGGTAGTGGTGGTGGTAGATGTAGTGGTTGTGATGGTGACGAAGGTTAGTCTTCTCTTCTTCTTCTTCTGGGTGTGGGGCTGAGCCGTCCTTTCTTCCTCGATCCAGTCGAGGTGGATGCTCCCCCTAGAACACGGCTAGCTAACTCAAGGGCATAGCTAGGATCTGTAGTCGTCTCTCCCGAATCCCTAGGGCGTTCACCAACCGCCCGGAGTCCATACTCTGTGGGAACAACCTTGCTTCCCACAGTCCTCGTCAAGGGCTCCTCATCCGACTCTTCTTCCTCCTCACCAGATATGAAGTCCTGGTGGAAACCCACTGACTCAGCTATGTCACCTGTTGGGGCAGATACTGGAGGTATAACATCTAAAGCTGTGCCCCTCGGTGGAATAGGCATATCATCCCCAGCATTCCCACTGTCATCATCGTGTGAATCATGCTCTAGGAGCATAGCCTTTCATCGTCTATATCGCAGTCATCATGACGCCACTTGCGTCTACCTAGCGCCACATATCTTTCATTGGCCTGATGGCCGATCACCTCTTTACCTGGGGCTTTACCTGCTTGCCCCAATACACTCTCATGCGACCCAAAGTCATGTCATCCATAATCTCAAAGGCAACCGCATCATGGCTCTCCTTGGGAAGTAATGGCAGCTTCTCGTTGAAGATCAGCTGCAGAAATCTTGGGTACATACAAAAACCCTCCTTCCCCTTGGCCTCCAGATTCTCCACCAGATATGAGAAGATCATGCTCGAGAAGCTGAAGGGGTGATTCTGCACTAGTGCAACATAGGCATTCTGAATCTGGTCTGATAGGTCATCAAACCCACCCCTCCGAGAAGCAATACACTTCAGGATCACATGCGCCAAGTACTTATACTAGGGACACAGGTTGCTCTTGTTGAGCACACCTGAGTTGATGTCCCCAGCATACTTGATCCTGAGAAAGCAACCTCTGAATGTAAATGGATGTAGTCTGGTGGGGTGATTAGTATCGTCCCCAAAATCAAGTACTCTCTGGATGTCAGCTGCTGTAATCTCAATATCATGACCATGAATGGAGCTCCATATGCTGTAAGGCTCACGTGAACGATCTACGGACGCATTCTCCCAGAAACCTGATGTAACGACCTTAAGGAGTACACGGTGTGGATATGCTTTATGTATCCGAGAACGTCGAAGGAACGCAATAATCTCTGTAAACTCGGCCCCATTTCGAGTCGTATGGTCCAAATGAGCACATATATTGTGCTTTGGATTGATGGACCATCTATCAGCCATTGACCTGAAACACAAGACATAGAACCATTAGAAAGTCATACATCAAAATTTAGTTCAAGGTGTATGGTTTAAATTCAATCTGATTCATCCGTGCGAATGAATCATGCGACTGAAGTTAGTCGGTTGTCCTTTCATGCGACTGAGCTCATTCGGGTGAATGAGACATGCGACTGAGTTCAATCTGTTGGCTGAGTCTGCGATTGGTTCAGTCGGCCAACTGAGTTCATTCGCATGGTGCATTCGGCCGATTGACCCAATCGCAAGATTTAATTGTGTGATTGGAGTTCATCAGACGACTAGTCGCTTGTCCACTGTTCAGTCGCCTGTGGTTCGAATCTTGACCAAATCAAGTGACAGATCAGCGATCACAAGTTTGATGTATTAGAGTTCAAGCAGCGGAATAAGAATAGGAATTAGACACAATTGTAGCAAGAAGTCGATGCTTGTATGCATTAAGAGCACATACGGTTATAGCGAGAGAATATATTTCTGATTCAAGGAATGTTTATAGATGGGGAATGTTTCTAATCAAATCATTCAAATCATTCATTCATTCATCACCTTATTACAATAGGTTGTCACCTTATATAGAGTGCAACAATCACTGCTGTTATCACGGAAAGTGACAACTGGCAGATCTAATACAAAATAACTAACTCTTAACAAACTACTGAAATGCTCACAACTACTAAGAAATATCAGAGTGTAAGTACAGAATATAAAACTACTAATTAGAAACTACTGAAACTACAACGACTGAAGAACAAGCTCTTCAGTCGTTTTACAAAACTACTGAAACTAGAAATATAAAACTACTGATATCACAACTACTGAAGAAGTACTCTTCAGCAGTTGTGACAAACTACTGAGGCTTCAGTACTTGATCTTCGACTTTGACCTTCAAATGTTTCATCAGCTGATGACTTCAGTAGATATCATCAGCTGATGTCTTCAGTCTTTGTCTTCAGACTTTGTACATCAGTTGTTGATCTTCAGCACTTGTAAACTCTTCAGCTGTTGTACTTCAGTACTTTGGTCTTTCAGCTTCAGCACTTGTGTTCTTTAGCTGTTGTACTTCAGCACTTTAGTTCTTCAGCTGTTGAAGTCTTCAGCACTTGATCTTCAGCTGTTGAAGTCTTCAGCACTTGTCAAACTGCTGATGAGGCTTTCAGCAGTTGTTGTGATACCATGTGGGACTTAGAGATTTTCTGATCTTGGCTCATTGGTTCTTTTGGTCCAACAAACTCCCCCTGAACCAATGCAGCCAAAACCTCTAAATTATTTATTATCCCACTTATTGTTGGCAAAATGTTGGTCTTTTTCCTTCTTGATCAGTAGAGAAGATGACCCATGTAAGCTCCGGCCTGGGAAGAAATCTCAGATATTTGTTTGTCAGGGTATGAATGGGAACTCTGTTTTGGGGAACTGGACACAGAGTTGTTATCCCATTCATGAGATTTACTTCCCCATAATGAGTCTGTATGACTCTAGAACATAGGCCTCAAGGAGAACAACTTGTTCCTCCTGAGAGAGTTCTTCTACTCCTCCTTCGAAGAAGAACTCTGGACCATAGTACTCTGATAAGTACTTCATGGTCCTGCCATTTTTCAGCTCCGCCGTAGTTACCTCCCTATATACAAATTCATCAGGATGGTTGCCTTCAAGGAGTAACTGGAGCTCATTCTTCTGGATGTCTTCAAGCTTTTTATATAACAACCCCTTCTTAATCATCTTGTTTTCTAGTAAAGCTTGAGGGGTTTTCTTTGCTTGGTGAGCTTTCTTGAATTCATCAATGATTTCCCAAGGTGAGACTACAATGGCCAACATGATGGTAGAATCTATTGTTTTTCGTACCTGGCCATTGTATCTGTGTGGAATAGTTCTTTTATGGATTCTAGAACTCACCCTGGGGTCTGGCCATACTCTCACTCTCTCCTTCTGATACTGAAAAGTGTGCCTGAGAGTGTACAGCCTTTGAGCATGCCCTTTCATGGCTTGAATAGATGATGATGAGGAAATTCCTTGTCAACCATCTTCAACAGTTGCTCATCGTGTGTTTTCTGCTGTTCTTCTTCTTCTATCTTGACTTTGACCATTTCCCTTTGAGAGTCAGGTGTGATCATGAGTTGACTTCGGGGTTTTGGTAGCTTTAGAACAGCAGAGAGTGGCAGACTATCATCTCATCCTCCTCTTCTTCTTCTTCTTCTTCCATCCTCAGCACCCTTCTCCTCCTTCTAGGTGCATCACTGGATGATGGTTGGGTTGGTGAAGGAATTGGTTTTGGAGAATGAAGATGTTTGGATTTTGGCTTAGAGATTGGTTGGGAGATTTGAGGGATAGGCTCTGTTTGAATGGGTGGAAGGGAGGTTGATCCAGCATCTTTGTAGTTAGTTTCGCCTTGTGAGTTTAGCATCTCTAACCTTTTACCAGCCCCAGCCTCATCAAGGGCTTCCACAATAATCCCTTTTTGAATTGCTCAGACAGACAGATTCTGGTGGCTATAGCCAGAATACTGTCCCTGGTCCACGCGCGAATCTCCATTAACGATCTTCCTAAGTATTTTGCAATAAAGCGGATCATTATTTCCAATCTCTCTTTTTCCAGAGCATCATACCCAGCCCATTGGGTCTGAATCTCTTGGACTTCCAACCTTCTGATCTCACTATCCAATTGGCTGTATCAAACCCCTGCCTGAAGAGTTGTTCAATTATTTTATCCATGGATCGGCTGTGTGTAGTGTCAGCTTCTTTTACCAGCTCCTCCAAGGATTTCTCTTCAGCAGTATGATCATCAGCGCTTTTCTTTCGCTTGTAAGTGAGCAGAGGTTGCTTTTCTTTCTCCTCCTCTTGCGCTTGCTTCTCTTCCTTCTTTTCCTCTGTTCTTTTCCTCTTCTTTTCTTGCACTGCAGTACTCTCCCCCTTTTTGGATGCATTGGAGGAAGGGGTTTGTACCGCAGAAAGTGTCTTTTGCACAGCAGCATCAATCAAGGGTTGTAAAGTGGAGGAAAGCCTCTCATCAATGGCTTTAGTCACAATATCAGTGATTATGGGTGTGATGAGAGGGAGGGAATTTTGAAGTACAGCACCTATTTGCTCAGGAGGGTTCTGTTCCTGAGAAATAGGGCCTGAAGCAGAGGCAGGTGGTTGAGTTTGGAGTGGCTCAGTGTTTGGGGAACCTTCAAGTGAAGGTGCCATCTGTGGGTGGGTAGAGGCAGATGGTCTTTCTCCTTGTGAGAGTTGGTCAAGTAGGTTTTGCAGCCTACTGACTTTCTCTTCAAGGATTGTGTTCTGGGCAAGAACATCGTAGAAAAAGCCCAGGTCATCATCAGCCGAAGCTGAATCATCTGACCTCCTGCTTAGAGCAGGATTTACATGCACTGGGTGTAGACCAGTTGTTGCATGTGCCCCTTGTGCTTGGTACTGGGGACTTCCAGCCTCAGGACAATGTCCATCATCAGCTGTTGCCTCTAGTGAGGTCTTAGCAATGTTACCAGCCTCATTCTGATCATGTGCGATACAGAAGAGGTGGCAGCTCACTAGATATTCTAAGCTCCTTATCTTACCAGGAGATAGAAGTGGTAAACCCCTGTGCTGTGGGTTCTCAAGGGCACTGTGTTCCTCCCCCTCAATGTAGAGGTGTTCCTAGTAGTAAGTGGTTTCTGGGGAGGGGGGTGAGGAGTGCAGTTGAGTCAGCACTTGTGCAACTATAAAGTTGGGTGTGTGAGGGGCGGTGTTTGGGGTGAAGGGATAGAAGCAGGTGCACCTGGGGAGGTTGGTGCTCTTCAATGGCAATCCCCTCAAGTGAGGAAGATCCCAGATATGTAGGTACCCCTTGTGTGGTTGCTGCAGGCTCCTGTTGAGAGGAAGCCTGAGCGGCTATGGCTGGAAGAGTCATTGTATCACTAGGGGGTTTGGACTAGTGGATATATCCTGCGTTTGTGTTGCAGGGGCATCCTCAGGGGACTCAATTCCTGAGTAGCCGTTTTGGGTTCTTTTTGGTGGGTTTGGTGGGGACTTTTGATTTGGAGTTGGTGGCTGTGGGTTCCAGCTACGTGGGTTTTCACAGCTTGGCAGCCATTTTGAGTGTCCGGTCAGAGTTGTGCTGGGAGTATACTTCCGGCAGAACAGCCATAGCAGGGACTCCCAAGCCAACAAGTCCCTCAGCATTAAGCTGGTTTGTAATGATGGCCATTATGAACCGTGGATATAGTATCCAACGGTTGGCAGTTAGTTTTTGAGCCATGTCCTTGAGCTCCGAAAAATTATTCTGAAAGTTTAGCGGTTGTTGCTCAAGAATAGAATACATTACCTGCTGCCATTTTGTCGACATTTGATCCAAGACGACGTCTTAGGAGCCAAACATACATTCACCATGTGAAAAATTAGGCGCTCAGCGTCATTAAAGTGTTTCTTCAGGATAGTGGAGGCACTGAGATTGCCTTGATATCATGTTGGGCAAAGGATAGATCTGTGGTGCCCTTCGGATATCCAGCAGGAGAGATAGCATCATCCAGATGAAGAATTTGGCGGATAACTGCAGGAGGGATGACTACTTCTTTGTTATTGACGACCGACTGGAGAGATGGTGTGTTGTTCTCCCCAGTGGGAATAGTAACGTTCATCCAAAATTGTTGAAGGATTCGGCATTAGTATGGGATTCAGAAGAAATGACGTATTGTATGGGACTGAACCATAAGATTGATAGCAGTATCGAACTTAGTCCAGATAGGCGATTTAGTAAGGTAGGCAACACAGTTGTGTCGGTTTAATTTGCATGGACGCCATTGAGAAGAGGGAAGTTTTGGAGAGGAACGTTAGGTTTGAACAAGATGAAGCATTGAGGACTTAGGTCAGGGATATTTATAGGGTAAGGGTAAGAAAACGACTGAAGGATGTTGTGTTAGTCATCGTAGTTTTAAACGACCGGACATGGTATTATCCTTTCAACAGTTGAAACAGCTGAAGTTGTGGTGTTA